>JAWQEG010002524.1:2500-62500 GCA_033782935.1 Petrolisthes cinctipes | reverse complement strand
GTAAGTAAGTAAGTATGTAGATAAGTAAGTAAGTCAGTAAGTAAGTAAGTAAATAAGTAAGTAAGTAAGTAAATAAGTAAGTAAGTAAGTAAGTAAGTAAGGTATATTATTCACTATATAGGTTAGCTGATTTCAGAATGGTATGGAGTACAACTTTTGAGAACTCACAAACCTTCAATATTTTTACATCACGGGCGGGGTCCTTAATGGGGTATAATATAGCACATTGTTTTGGGTGGTAAATCTGGAGCAAATGATTCCTCCAAGCTATTTCAGGCAACAGGGTGCCATTATTTTTCTTCATGTGGATCTGTTTCCTGGCATAGTTTGGAGGAATCATGGCGCTCCAGTCTATCAAATGTATACTATCCTCTTAATTAAGGGGGTGCGGGAATAGGGGGACAGGCTTGGGGGGGGAGTGCGAGAATAGGGGGACAGGCTTGGAGTGGGTAGAAAGCCTGTCTCCCCCTCCCCAAGCCTGTCCCCCTACTCCCACACACCCCAAACCCCCCCCCTCAAGCCTGTCCCCTACTCCTGCACCCCCTTAATCCCCCCCCAAGCCTGTCCCATACTCCCGCACCCCCTTAATTAATGTCTTTTTACTGTACACAGGGTCCATCATGCACTACGGTTCGTATGCCTTCGCCAAGAATCGTAAACGTAAGACCATCATACCCAGCACTAATGTGGAAATTGGACAGAGAAGGGCCTTGTCTGCGGTGAGTAAAATAAACCCAAACAACATAAAAAATATCCTACTGTTGCTGGGATAAATACTAATAATAATAATGACAAAAAGTAAAATAAACCCAAACAACATAATATTCTACTGTTGCTGGGATAAATACTAATAATAATGACAAAAAGTAAAATAAATCAAAACTACATAATATTCTGTTGTGGAGGAGTTGTAGGGATTAATACTAATAATAATTACAAAAATTACAATAAACTAAAACTACATAATATTCTGTTGTGGAGGAGTTGCAGGGGAAAATACTAATAATTACAAAAAGTACAATGAACCAAAACTACCAATGTATTCTACTGTGGAGGAGTTGTAGGGATAAATACTAATAATTACAAAAATTACAATGAACTAAAACAATATCATATTCTACTGTTGAGGAGCTGCTGGGATTAATACTAATAATAATTACAAAAATTACAATGAATCAAAACAACATTATATTCTGCTGTTGAGGAGTTGCTGGGGTAAATACTAATAATTACAAAAAATATCTTACGAAACTCATAAAACAGATAACCTACTCGTAAAATATTTTGCTTGTCTACGAATACTTCCAAAATATTCTTTAAGAAATCTACAAAACATATCCATTTTCAACTTTTTTTTTTTTTTTTAAATTTATTATTATTATTTTTTTTTTTACAGGAGGACAAGAAGAAAATCAACCTGTTATACTGTCCCTCAGAGGTCCCAGGTGGCTTAGGAACAGGTAACGTAACAATATGGTTTGGAAGAGTTAATAGCTCACAACTAATTTACTGTCAAAAGTATCTTCCTTTAATTAAGCCAGAATATATATTATAGTGTATTTATAGTACATTGGAGAGTGTTCATTCCTCCAAAGTATAACAGGAAACAGAATCAGATTAACAAAAATAATGGTGTTCCTGTTGATTGAAATTGTATGGAGAAATCAGTTGTTCCAAATTTATCAATACTATTCTACCCTTTCAATATTGGACTTGGTAACACTGCAAAGGGGACACATTAGGAAATATTGCTCTTAAATTCTACGGTCACACTACTCCATGTTTCACTGACCATCCGTGAGTGTTGGTTTTGGTAGAGGATTAATATACTAATTACTTTTATATATTCTCCAAGCAACCACACACATACACACCCTCTCTCCCAACCACACACTAACTTACACTACCCCTCCCAACCACACACTAACTTACACTACCCCTCCCAATCTCACATTAACCTTCACAACCCCTCCCAACCACACACTATACTTTACACTACCTCTCCCAATCTCACACTAACCTTCACAACCCCTCCCAACCACACACTAACCTTCACAACCCCTCCCAAACACACACTAATTTACACAACCCCTCCCAAACACACACTAACTTACACAACCCCTCCTAAACACACACTAACCAACAACAACCCCTTTCAACCACACACTAACCAACAACAACCCCTTTCAACCACACACTAACTTACAAATCCTTCCCAACTACACACTAACCAACAACAACCCTTTTCAACCACACACTAACCAACACAACCCCTCCCAACCACACACTAACCAACAACAACCCCTTTCAACCACACACTAACCAACAACAACCCCTTTCAACCACACACTAACTTACAAATCCTTCTCAACAACACACTAACCAACAACAACCCCTTTCAACCACACACTAACCAACACAACCCCTCCCAACCACACACTAACCAACAACAATCCCTTTCAACCACACACTAACCTACAAACCCCTCTCATCCACATACTAACCAACACAACCCTTCACAACCACACACTAACTTACACTACCCCTCTCAACCACACACAAACCAATAAACCCCTCACAACCACACACTAACCACTCCCAACAACACACTAACCTTCACAACCCCACAAAACCAAACCAACGTCCTAAAAGTCCACTTTATAATGCCACTACCCTTTAAACAACCCCATGATAACTAACCTTCTCTTAACCTTTCAAAACACACACAAGCCGGTGGTGGCGGAGGTGGCGGCGGAGGCGGAGGAGGAGGAGGAGGACCTGTTCTACCTGCCTGTAACGATAAAGATAAATTTTGTCAGGACTGGGCGAAGACTGGCGAGTGTAAGAAAAATCCAGCCTACATGGAGGTGTTCTGTTGTATTGCCTGCAGTCAGATTACTAGTGAGTGTATATTGTAGTGTGTGTGTGTGTGTGTAGAGTGTGTGTGTGTGTGTGTAGAGTGTTATGGTGTGTGTGTGTGTGTAGAGTGTTGTAGTGTGTGTGTGTGTGTGTGTGTAGAGTGTTGTAGTGTGTTATGGTGTGAGTGTGTGTGTGTACTGTATATATATAGTGTGTGTAGTGTTGTAGTGTGTTATGGTGTGTGTGTGTGTGTGTGTAGAGTGTTGTAGTGTGTTATGGTGTGTGTGTGTGTGTGTACTGTAGTGTGTGTATGTACTATGGTGTCAGTGTGTATGAGAGAATGCTCAGTGAATGCTATGGGGTAAGAATATAAATAATAAAACAAAACTACTAACAACAATAATAATAATGATGATGATGATGATAATAATGATATGCTAGTGTATCCTCTTCTTTCTTCTTCTCTCAACGCCACCAGGAGACTGTGCAGATGATAGCCCAAACTGTGCAGCCTGGAGTAAAACAGATCAGTGCAGAAACAACCCATCCTACATGAAACGATACTGTAGGAAGTCTTGTGGTCTGTGTGGCGACGGTGGAGGAGGCGGTGGTGGTGGTGGTGGTGGTAAGATTCTAGAGGGGGCCATATTCAAGAACATTCATGGTGTTGATGATGGTGTGGTACCGGTACGATGGTTGGTGGCTCTGTGGTGTTTCTATGCATGGAGTCATCGTACTGTTTGTTACCACGTCATCGTCAATACCACGGATGTGTGTTTTGTTTCATTCATGTGTCCTTAACTATATTGTGTAGAGTCGTTTCCTATTCTATTCCAAATAAGGGGTCCCATTTAAAGTGCATATGTGTGTTTGTTTCATTCATGCGACCTCGTATCCTATTCTATTCCAAATAATGGGCCCTGTTTGAAGCATGTGTGTGTTTTGTTTCATTCATGTGTCCTTGTATCCTATTCTATTCCAAATAATGGGCCCCGTTTGAAGCATGTGTGTTTGTTTCATTCATGTGACCTCGTATCCTATTCTATTCCAAATAATGGGCCCTGTTTGAAGCATGTGTGTTTTATTTCATTCATGTGTCCTAAACTATTATGTGTAGAGTCGTATCTTATTCTATTCCAAATAATGGGCCCCGTTTGAAGCATATGTGTTTTGTTTTTATCAATTTGTCCTTAACTATACCCTTCCTTCCTTCCTTCCTCTCTTCTCATTGACAGGTGGGGCACCGACAGGGGCGTGTAAGGACATCAACCAGTACTGCTCTGACTGGTCTAAGGGAGGAGAGTGTAATCGTAACCCATCCTACATGCTCAACAATTGCCGCCTCTCTTGTGGGATGTGTTAAGGAGATAGTGCACTTTTCGTAAACTTCATTCCTAGTCAACTATTCACTACTATTACTTCTGTTACTAGTCAACTATTCACTACTATTACTTCTGTTAAACTAGTCAACTATTCACTACTATTACTTCTGTTACTAGTCAACTATTCAATACTATTATTCCTGTTAAACTAGTCAACTATTCACTACTATTACTCCTGTTAAACTAGTCAACTATTCACTACTATTACTCCTGTTAAACTAGTCAACTATTCACTACTATTACTCCTGTTAAACTAGTCAACTATTCACTACTATTACTAGTATTGTAAGTAATGAGTTTGATGTGGTTTTGTGTAGCACTAGTCATATATGTATGGAGTTTCTGAGGCTATTACTGACACACATGAGGTTCTCTATATACACACACACACACACACACACATACATACACACTGAAGCTGACACACATGAGGTTCTCTATACACACACACACACACACACACATGAGGCTCTCTACACACACACACACACACACACACATACATACATACATGAGGTTCTCTATACACACACACACACACACACACACATACATACATACATGAGGTTCTCTATGCACACACACACACACACACACACTGAAGGTTCTCTACGCACACACACACACAGTGAAGCTGACAGACATGAGGTTCTCTATACACACACACACACACACTGAAGCTGACACACATGAGGTTCTCTATACACACACACACACACACACACACACTGAAGCTGACTGGAGGTATAGAGTGGATTATAATATGTACAGTTCCACAATGTTATTTTTCTGGGTCTTGTCTTCATTAATTCTAGGAACTTTTAATATAAAGATTATATATATATTTTCAAGGGTGAATTTTTTCTTTTGGGAGTAATTTTGTGTCGTATGCAAGAATAATCATGGTGTTGACGATAGTGTGGTTTGTTTTGGTTTGTAAGCACCCAAACGAAAGAAACTGAACTGTGTAAATGACTCATGAGTGAATTATTTAATGAATTTGATGACTCCACTATGAAACTATCGTAATAATGGAACTACTGAACTGTGTAAATGACTTATGAGTGAATTATTTGATGAATTTGACGACTCCAATATGAAACTATCGTAATAATGAAACTACATAACATATTTATTTTGTAGATATAGATACTGAGTTTGTTGTTGGATATAATTAAGACTGACAAGTTAGTGTGGTTTGGGGAGGACCAAAACAAACCATAGCCACTGTGGGTCTGATACGATGACCTCACACACACACTCTACACAGCCATCGTACAGTCACGGTCAAAAGTCCTGCAGCAACTGGTTAAAAATGAAAGTGAACCATGGGAGTGAATCTTTATGAACCACCAATCTTTACAGAGACATATATACAGTTTATAGTTTCGCATCATTTTCGAGACAGTTTCATTAAGAGGTGTTGCAGGACTATTGACCATGACTGTACACCATTGAAACTTATCATCGTCGTCAGCACAGTGAATATATTATGGCAAACGGCCCTAAGTTCTAGCTATTTTCTTTTTGTTGTTGTTGTTGTTGTTGTTGCTATTATTGCTGATGTTGTTGTTGTTTTCTTTTTTTCGAGCTGAGATTTCAACACTCCCAATACAACTCAGTGCTGTAGAAGGAGATGTTTGGTTTTCACTTATGTATTGGTGGTAATGTGAGGTGTTCTGCTTTTCCTTTGACTATTTTAATGGGTTATACATTTTTGGTACATTAAGGGACCCTGTAATGTAGTCAGAAAAATTGGAGATAAATGTGTCCTTCAACTAATGCCACGAAACACACACACCTATATAGAAGAATCGTGTTTCGTGGCATAGTCAGGAGGAAACAGAAGCCTCCAATTCCCTTACACGATCACAGGGTCCTTAAGGGGGTAATTCACTTTTGTTACATTGGAGTGCCTTGATTCCTCCAAAGTATGCCAAGAAACAGGACCAGATGAACAAAAATAATGGTGTTCTGTTGCTTGGAATAGCTTCGAAGATTAAGTTGCTCCAGATTTACCAACACAGAATTTCCCACTTAATTAAAGCACCTTGATTCCTCCAAAGTATGCCATGAAACAGGACCAGACTAACACATAATAAAATGGTGTCCTGTTGCTTGGAATTGTACGGAAGAATCAGTTGCTCCACATTTACCAACACTGTACTATACCCCGTTAAGTAAGTAAATAAACTAAGTGTGGTCTTGGTGGTTACAAAAATAAATTATTCTCAAACTCTCCTTTCTCTCATTTTCCGTATGTCCCTCATGTAGGCTCGTATAACACACACGTGATGTCTAAAGGTTGTATAACATCTGAAAACATATAGCATTGTGTGTGAGTATACAGTATAATAAAATAATATTATGAAGGACGTGGCTATATATACGTGGTTAGAAGGTTAAATGTGTGACAGGTTAGGTTAGGTTAGGTTTGGTTTGGTTAGGTTTGATTGGCTTTGGTTAGGTTGGTTAGGTTTGGTTAGGTTAGGTTAGGTTAGCTTAGGTTGGGTTTGGTTATCTTAGGTTTGGTTTGGTTAGGTTAGGTTAGGTTTGGTTTGATTTGGTTTGGTTTGGTTTGGTTTGGTTTGGTTTGGTTTGGTTAGGTTGGTTAGGTTAGGTTTGGTTAGGTTTGATTGGCTTTGGTTAGGTTTGGTTTGGTTAGGTCAGGTTAGGTTGGGTTGGGTTTGGTTAGGTTAGCTTAGGTTTGGTTAGGTTAGGTTTGATTGGGTTGGGTTTGGTTAGGTAGGTTTATGTTAGGTTAGGTTAGGCTGGGTTGGGTTAGATTATCTTATATTATGTTATGTTATGTTAGACGAGGATAGATTATGTTATGTTAGGTTAGGTTAGACGAGGTTAGAATATGTTATGTTAGGTGGCAAGTCATCACACAACCCACTATAAATAATCACTATAGGCTACCACAAGGTCGACGTGACTGACTGTCTGGCTAACACACACATAACTGCATATCGATTCTCTTTTGGTTAGGTATGAATATTATCAAAAACAAAACTCGTGTCGTGAAATCTGGTGAAAACATAATTATAGTAGAAGGCTAACTATTCTGGGTATGAACGTTAATGTGGTTGGGATTTTCATTATGTTTGACAAGTTATATTAAATTATTGGACAAGACAGTGACACGAGTTTTCTCTTTGATAGTACATAGATAAATACAGTCGTTTATTTTATATATTTATAGTTTATGGATATATATTATTAATGATTTTGTTTATATTTCTGTATCATATAATTCACAGGTAGAGAATATGTACTTAATTTACCTGTGAGGTGAGTGAGTGAGTGAGTGTGTGAGTAGGTAGAATAAATAAGTGAGTGAGTGATTAGGTAGGTGACTGAGTGTGTGAGTGAGTGATTGAGTAAGTAAGTGAGTGAGTGAGTAGGTAAGTGACTGAGTGCGTGAGTGAGTGAGTGATTGAGTGAGTGTGTGAATAGTTAGAATGAATAAGTGAGTGAGTGAGTGAGTGAGTAGGTAAGTGACAGAGTGCGTGAGTGAGTGAGTGAGTGTGTGAATAGTTAGAATGAGTAAGTGACTGAGTGAGTGAGTGCGTGCGTGAGTGAGTGAGTGCGTGAGTGAGTGATTGAGTGAGCGTGGTGACAGCATCAGACAAACAGGACAGAAGTAGGTTAGGTCAGAGAGAGAGAGAGAGAGAGAGAGAGAGAGAGAGAGAGAGAGAGAGAGAGAGAGAGAGCACTGCATTGGTGACGTCGGGTTGGGAAGGCATTATAGTACGGTACTGTAACACTGGCTGCTGGTCGTGGTGGTGAGAGTGAGTGAGTGAGTGAGTGAGAGTATTGCATGGGTGGTACTTGGCAACCCCTCCTACACTCACTCCCTCACTCACTCTCTTTGTAACACTTTCTCACTCACTTCCGCGACGCTCCTCACGCCTCACCTGTCTCCTCACCACACCTCATGCACCACACCTTTCACTCATAATCATACTCACATACTATTCACCATCTATCTCTCCTTCATTCTGGAACACCAAACTTGATATATTAATTAACACACCTTCAAACTCCTCCCTCCCTTCTTTCCTTACTTACTTGCTTTATAATTCCATAGGTTAAGTATACATTACAGTTACACGTCTGTAAACTCACTCACTCACTCGGTCTCTGCTAGCTCCTCCTTTCGTTTTGTTCCCTTGTTACAGTAACTTGTTTTCATTTCTCCCAACCTTTCTCTCTCTCTCTCTCTCTCTCTCTCTCTCTCTCTCTCTCTCTCTCTCTCTCTCTCTCTCATCACAGGCGTTTCCAAAATCTTCCAATAATTTTCTTCTTTCACTCTCTCCCATCACACTCATTCGTCGTCACTTCTCCCAACCTTCCTCTCTCTCTCACTCTCCCAACACACTCGTCTACATATAAAAGTTCTTGCAAGAAAAAAATCAACGTTCTGTCAACTGTGTATCAACGTCGGGCAAACGTTCTCTCTCCACGAGGCTTTAACGCACAAACTTCGTAAAAAAAAAAAAAAAAAATACGTTTCGCCTTTGTTGGATAACTTAAAACCGAGTGTCGGAACAAGGAAAATTATCAACTGTGCTGAAACTGAAAACTGAATACAAATAAAAATCATATTAAGCAGTTTTAATAAGAGTTCCTGGCCGTGCGAAGGAAGTGATACGAGGAATGAATACTTATCTGTCATCTGGTAAATGCAAAGCCAAACTTAACATAAAGAAAATATATTACCATGAACTTGGAACATTTACACTTGAGCGCTAACTGAACTAGTGAATACATAGTGAGTGAAACTAGATAATTATATTAAAGTGATAATTCCCTTTTGGTACATTGGAGTGCCTTGATTCCCCCAAAGTGTGCCATGAAACAGGATCAGATGAACAAAAATACTGGTGGCCTGTTGCTTGGAATAGTTTGGTTGAATCAGTTGCTCCAGAATTACTAACACAAAACTTCCCCCTTAAGAATAAAGTACAGTGTTATCTAGACTAGAGGCACAATACAGCACTGATCAAAAGTTTATATACAGTACTACACAATGTTCGGAGTGACGTGAGAACCGAAGATATAAATAGATGGTTGGTTGGTTGGATGGAGGAAGGAACAAGAAAACTACACAATAATTACGTTCTTCTTGTCAGTTATTTTTGTTCAGCCTTGAGCAACGACTCCTTCCACAAGATATATTATTAACGTAAGTATTTTTCTTCATTTTGTTATGGTATATTTATTCAGGGTGACAGTGGTAGAATTTTGCTATATTTATTCAGGGTGACAGTGGTAGAATTTTGTTATATTTATTCAGGGTGATAGTGGTAGAAATTTTGTTATATTTATTCAGGGTGAAGGTGGGGGAATTCTGTTATGGTAAATTTATCCAGGGTGACGGTGGGGGAGGAATTTTGTTTTGATATATATATTCAGGGTGACGGTGGTGGAATTTTATGAGGGTGAGTTGTTGTTGTACCCGAGTATATATATAAAACATTCTGCACAAAGACTGGTTCCTTCCTTCCTTCCTTCCTCACACACGCACTGGTTGAGTATGTACATGTAAATTTAATTCGTTATCATGCAGCAGGGCAGTGGGTTGGTGGTGCATGCAGTGTTTAGGAGACAAATGCATGACGGTAAGTTGGAAGGGCTAGGAGAGAGAGAGAGAGAAGAGAGGAGAGAGAGAGAGAGAGAGAGAGAGAGAGAGAGAGAGAGAGAGAGGAGAGAGAGAGAGAGAGAGAGAGAGAGAGAGAGAGAAGGAAGAGAGAGAGAGAGAGCTGTATCCTCCAAACTACGTCACGAAACACATCCTATATAAGTACCGGTAACATTGAGGTCACTTGTTTGCTTCCTGGTATAATTTGGAAGAATCAGTAGCCTTCCAATTCACTCTTTATGTCCTCATTTTGTGCCGTGGGTGTGTGGGAAGGAGAGCACCACCCAACTCTGACCTAAAACTTACAGTAGAAGTGAAACGGTACATGACCTATAGAAAAATGTGTTGTGGCAGAATTAGATCTCTCTCTCTCTCTCTCTCTCTCTCTCTCTCTCTCTCTCTCTCTCTCACTAGAAAAATATGTTGTGGTAGAATTCTCTCTCTCTCTCTCTCTCTCTCTCTCTCTCTCTCTCTCTCTCACTAGAAAAATATGTTGTGGTAGAATTCTCTCTCTCTCTCTCTCTCTCTCTCTCTCTCCTCTCTCTCTCTCTCTCTCTCTCTCACACTAGAAAAATATGTTGTGGTAGAATTAGATCTCTCTCTCTCTCTCTCTCTCTCCCTCTCTCTCTCTCTCCCTCTCTCTCACACACACACACCTGTCAATACCATCACTGAAAAACGGAAAAAGTCAGCTCTCCAAACCCTCTAAAAATCTCCCCTTCACCTCACACAGTAATTAATGAACTATCGACCCAGCCAGCCAGTGTTCTTGTCCTTCACCTTCATTGACGTCAACTTAATGAACCCTCTTTTATACCTTAAGATAATGAGGTAGAAGGGGAACTAATTTCAATGTAGCAGAATACAAGGATATTTCGAGGATCCAAATAAAGCACTGAGGTACCCCCCACCCACCCAAGCCTGTCCCCCTTATTCGCACCCCCAAACCCCCCCCCCCTCTTTTATACCTTAAGATAATGAGGTACAAGGGGAACTAATTTCAATGTAGCAGAATACGAGGATATTTCGAGGATCCAAATAAAGCACTGAGGTACCCCCCACCCCAAGCCTGTTCCCCTTATTCCCGCACCCCCCAGACCCCCCCCCCCCAAACCTGTCCCCTACTCCCGCACCCCCCAAACCTGTCCCCTACTCCCGCACCCCCTTAAGCAAGTAAAAAATTGGTTTGATAGAGAAGTAAAATTGATGCATAATATCAAACAAGTAAAATAATAAACACTGTTAAAGAACCAAAAATAATGCATAAATAATTAAGAAAGAGAATATAAATAACATTAATCCGAAATACAAGACAAAGTAGAGAAAAAAATAATAAAGAAAGAGAATATGTAATAATCTAAAGCACAAGAGAAGTAAAGACAAAATTAATAAAGAAAGAGAATATATAATAATCCAAAGCACAAGAGAAAATAAAGACAAAATTAAAAAACAAAGAAAATATGTAATAATCCAAAACACAAGAAAAAAAAAGACAAAATTAAAAAAAAACAAAGAGAATATAAATAACAATAAACCAAAGCACAAGAAAAGTAAAGAAAATAAAAAAATAAAAAAGACAAATATAAGCAAGACCACCAACTAATGAAAGTGAATATCTCTTTTGCATGTGAAGCGGAAGTTAATTAAGGGAATAATAATTTTCTGTTGGTAAATCTGGAGCAACTGAATCCTCCAAACTATTCCAAAGGCAACAGAACACCATTATTATTTACGCTCTTCTGGACCTGTTTCCTGGCATACTTTGGAGGAATCAAGGCACTCCAATGTACAAAAAAAAAAAAAAAAAAAAAAAAAATAATAATAATAATAATAATAATAAAAAATTACCACCTTTAAGAGTATAATGAACTTCTGGTAACCTACAACAGAGGGCATTGACTCTTCCAAAGTATGCCAGGAAACGGGACCATATAAACAAAAATTATAATGATATCCTGTTGCTTAGAATTAATAGTATGGAGGAATTAGTTACTCCAAATACTATATATTATCGAAACACACACACACCTGTACTAATTCTTTAAGGTTAAGGACCCTGTGCTCGTGTATGAAAATTGGAGGCTTCTGATTCCTCCTAACTATGCCATGAAACAAGCTCCTTCCATATATATAGGTGTGTGTGTTTCGTGGCAATATTTGAAGGACTCATTTACCTCCAATTCTCCAATTTTCTGACTACATCAAAGGGTCTCTTAAGTACACTAAAAACATGTAAGGAAATAATATATCTTAACCAAGTGTATAAGACTGCTTGTGTTTACATGAGTGAGTGTGTGTGTGTGTGTTCCAGTGAAATGTGTGTGTGTTCCAGTGAAGTGAGTGTGTGTGTGTGTGTGTTCCTGTGAAATGTGTGTGTGTTCCAGTGAAGTGAGTGTGTGTTCCAGTGAGGTGAGTGTGTGTGTGTGTGTGTTACCCTCTGCGTGTCTGTATACTAGTGTAAGTGTTCATGTACGTGTCTACATGCGTGCATATTTATGGTGTGTACGTCTCTATGTATGTATATGTGTGTGTGTGTGTGTGTGTGTGTGTGTGTGTGTGTGTATGTATGTATGTATGTGTGTGTGTGCGTGTCAACTTGCAACACTGAATCATGTACCGATCGTATATATCCGTCAGATTCCCCTTAGGAGTAAAGAGCAAGGTCAAGGGCAAAAGTGGCATGTGTTTTGGAGGCTACAGATTCCTCCAATATACACCACAAAACAGCACCTATACATCAAGGGAGTCCCGTTTCCCCACACAGTTTGGAGGAATCAGCAGGAACCCTCATATTCGCAGCACCACCAGGCTACTAGGGGGTCTTACTGGTTGACAAATTAAACTGGAAAAACATGTCAGCACCACCATCCAGTCAGCCACATATTATCTCCTGTACAGTCACGAGCACTAATAAGTATCCAGGTGTGCTTCGAATACCTAGAGACAGTAAATAAATGCACAATAAGATCTCCATTGGAATTACTTCGTTGGTGAATTGGATTGATCAATGCTTCAACCAAAACTGTATATTTATTAGTGCTTGTGACTGTACATCCTACGACGACTCATGTCCCGAGGTACAAACAACCCAAAAGGAACTCCATGGTAGCAATTTACAACACCTTCATCATTCCCAAACTGACTTATGCCTTCCCTGCCTGGCCATCATCCATCAACATGAATGATATAAAGACAGCAACTGGAGCGACTATAAATGCGAGCCTGCCTTATCATCCTATAGGAGTGGCTTATAACACCTATATACCACGAGGCACTGGATACCCCTATAGGGAGGAATACCGCCACTGGTCACCAGATACCAACAACTCCTGTGGGACTTTGGTAAGCAACTCCTAATCCACCCACGTCACAGAGACCTGCCTTGCTACCACCCACCATTCCCAAGCCACTCATTCAGTCCCCCACCACAACATACTATAAGACCAATCAGAGCAACAACAAACAGATACAAGACCAGCCCCATCCCCTCAATTGTATCAGCCATAAATACAAAGCACCAGTAAATATTATGTACTACGTCTGTGTATTTGTACTTGTGAGTGAGAGTATGTCCTCGGCCATGAGTGAGAGAGTGTGAATGAGCATGTGCCTGTATGTATTTGTAAGTGAAAGCGTGTGAGTGAACATGTGCCTAAATGTATTTGAGCACATGTCTATTTATTTATATAGTATTGTTATCATCACCATTCCACCCATGTATATTTTCAGTCTTTAGCTGCATATATCAAATAAGCCGTTTATTATTATAATTATAATGATTATTATTATTATTATTATTTACAAACATAAACCGACCCCTTCAAATCTGCAGACATAAAAGAATGACCAGATCACATTCGCAGACATAAGTCGACCCACTGAAACCTGCAGACATAAGCCTACCCCTTTAAATTTACAAACATAAGACGACCCTTTAAATTTACAAACATAAGACGACCCTTTAAATTTACAAACATAAGACAACCCTTTAAATTTACAAACATAAAACGACCCCATTAAATTTACCGACATTACACGACCCTATCAGATTCGCAGACATAAAACGACCCTCTGAAATCTGCAGACATAAACCAATCCCCCCCTCTTAAAATTTACCCCTTCATATTCTCAGACTTGAAACGACCCCGTCATATTTATCCCCAACACTTGACCCACTCAAGGGAACACTATCGGTAAATATCGCAGTGTCAGACGGGCGTTTCTCATGTGTATACAGTGGTGGGCAAAAGTTTCAATACACATACGGGTAACTCAAACAAATTTTCTGACTCGTGTCTTTACTTTCTCATATGATGTTATTATTTTTAATAGTGAGTATGGGTGTTTGCAATAAATTAAATGTTGCTTAATGGGATATAATACACTTATGGTACACTGGAGTGCCTTAATTCCTCCAAAGTATGCCAGGAAATAGAACCATATTAACATATATAAATAGGGCCTGTTATTGCTTGGAATAGTTCACAAGAATCAGTTTGCTACATAGTTACCACAAACACAAACTACCCCCTTAATAAATGAAAAAATAATAACATATATAAGAGTGAACAACAACTCATAAACCAGATGGTGATTACAGACCTCACATGAAGTTTCCTAATGATAACAGTAGCCATAAACCACAACTACCAGACAAACTTCCCGTCGCACCTTACCAGCTATAAACTATTAACATGTACCACAGTCGGTCTCAGGAATACGTATACACCACTGTGACATCAAGAATTCGTAACTAGATAATTGAGTGCATTAAAAGTAAGGGACCCTGTGTGTGATGTAGTCTGAAAATTGGAGATAAACGAGTCCTTCAAATATTCGTAACAACTAGATAATTGAGTGCAGTAAGGGACCCTGTGTGTGATGTAGTCTGAAAATTGGAGATAAACGAGTCCTTCAAATATTCGTAACAACTAGATAATTGAGTGCAGTAAGGGACCCTGTGTGTGATGTAGTCTGAAAATTGGAGATAAATGAGTCCTTCAAATATTGCCACGAAACACACACACACCTATATGGAAAAGGAGTTTATTTCGTGGCATGGTCAGGAGGAATCAGAAGCCACCACCAAGTCTCATACGCTATCACAGGGTCCTTAATTTCCTTACACAAAAAGTTTCCTAGTAATGTTATTTGGTTAATATTTAAATCAGTCAACAGAATTATCCTTAAAGCATGTGTAGAATGAATCCCCCTGTTAACCAATGCTCTGTGTACAAATTCCTGAGGCTGACTGTACATTCGTGGACAATAATAATAATCATCCACATAAAAGTGACTCATGTAAGTATTTGACAACTTTTCCTCTTTTCGTTAGCTGAGAAACTTTACCATAAGTATAGGTTAAAGGGGGTAATAGATTTTTGGTATACTTTAATTAAGGGACCCAGTGATGTAGTGAGAAAATTGGAGGTTAGCAAGTCATTTAGACATTGCCACGAAACACCACCTATATTGAAGGACCTTGTTTCGTGGCATTGTCAGGAGGAATCAGAAGCCACCAACTCTCATACACGATCACAGGGGTAATAAATTTTTGGTACTTTAAGGGACCCAGTGATGTAGTGAGAAAATTAGAGGTTAGCAAGTCATTTAAACATTGCCACGAAACACCACCTATATTGAAGGACCTTGTTTCGTGGCATAGTCAGGAGGAATCAGAAGCCACCAACCAACTCTCATACACTATCACAGGGTCCTTAAGGGGGAAGTACAGTGTTGGTAAATGTGGAGCAATTGATTCGTCCAAACTCTTCCATGCAAGCAACAATTAAGACACCACTATTTTTGTTCCTCTGATCTTGTTTCCTGGCATACTTTGGAGGAATCAGAGCACTCCAATGGACCAAAAATATACTCTCCCATTAAAGATCATTGTTTCCTCCAAAGTGTGCCACGAAACAGGACCAGATGAACAGACATAATGGTGGCCTGCTGTTGCTTAGAATATTTTGGAGGAATCATTTGCTCCAGATTTATCAACACTTCTATAAACTTTGGTAACTTATCATCCGTTCTTGTAATGTTATTTGTACTGTTATTATGGGGTATTTGTAACGGAGTATTATTATTATGATGTGAGTCCATTCATCTCTATTGTACAACTTACCTGTTATTTTTTTTTTTTTTTTTTTTTTTTTTTTATAGCAATGCGTCTTGTTGTAATTATTTCATTATCATATTTATCTAAGTGCATAGCTTATTTATTTGTAGTTATTTCATTTATTTGTATCTATTTTATATCTTTATTATTTTTTTTGGTTACCATATGAATTTTACTTATTTTTATTTACGCTAGCAACGAGTGGACTGAGACAAGCATGACTCTGCCTAACAAAGCAAGATGTAAATACTGACTCAGTCTTAACCTAATAACAACAAGAGCTAATATTTACGTGACCTAGAAGCAACACGTATGGACTTTTGTCATGAATAGTGATAAATCTTAGTTAGTTTCTCATTATATGTGAGGGAGTAGGGGGACAGGCTTGTTGGGAGGGGTTTTGGGGGGTGCGGGAGTAGGGGGACAAGCTTGGGGTGGGGTGGGGGGTGCGGGAGTAGGGGGGCAGGCTTGGGGGGGTGAGGGAATAGGGGACAGGCACAAAAATTTTAGTATAATCTATTCGTAAATATCATGAAATAGGAAAATAATTATTCACATTTTTCAACTTCTTTCAGATAAACTATAAAATACTGCCTTCGAATCAAGCAAGTGCCTTCCTTGGTTTGTGTTATTGTGCTCAAGACGACTTCACACATCAATAACGCACCCCACCTATGACGTCATGACAATATGGCTGCATCATGATCACGTGACACGAGAATGCCTCAGCGATTCGTTCCCAAGTATGACATCAAAATCCGAGGCGGGGAACATATTATTGAGTGGAGATATGGGTGAGTTGGATACCTATACATGGACAGTAAAAAAAAAAAAAAGTATATATATATATATATATATTGGAATTCCCTCTATAGTTGAATACCTATACATGGACAGTAAAAAAAAAAAAAAAAAAAAAAAAAAAAAAATATATATATATATATATATATATATATATTGGAATTCCCCCTATAGATGATTTTAGTTAATTTCAATGTATGGTTTTCTTTCCAATACTCTTTTTGCTGACGATACAGTTGGATACATGAATGGGTGGTACAGCCCAGGTGAAAGATACTTGTCCCATTTGAGTAACCAGTGTCTATTATCAGGTAGTTGCTTTTTATTACCATCCTCAATACTGACTTCTGCCCCCTGATGTCTCCTATTTGCCACTAAGGAACTTGATATTGGGAGAAATTGACCATCTTTCATTTGGGCTGTACCACCCATTCATGTGTCCAATTGTACAGTTGGCCATAGGAATTCATACACAGGTTATATGTGTGTGTGTGTGTGTTCTATCCTTACATATGATGCATTTTTACCGTGTGTGTGTGTGTGTGTGTTCTCTCTTTACATATGATACACTTTTACCGTGTGTGTGTGTGTGTGTGTGTGTTCTATCCTTACATATGATACACTTTTACCGTGTGTGTGCGTGTGTGTGTGTGTGTATACCAGGTTGTCAGGCGCAACGAGTGACGTCACGAGGGGGGTGGCGAAGATTAATGACGTCATCAGGCCTGGGGGGCGGGGGGGGAGGGAGGGGGGCGAGGGGGCGTTCACAATGGCTTAGAGACAACTTGAAGTAACATTATATCTTGTTAGTTAGATATGGTTTACTCATTGAAGCCTCTTACTATTCTACTATTCACGACTATTACTATTATTTACTATTATTACTGGTTACTATTCTACTATTCACTACTATTACTCCTGTTACTATTCTACTATTCACTACTATTACTATTATTTACTATTATTACTGCTGTTACTATTATTCACTATTATTACTGCTGTTACTATTATTCACTACTATTACTTCTGTTACCAGTCTACTATTAATTGCTATTACTCCTGTTACTATTATTTACTATTATTACTGCTGTTACTATTATTCACTACTATTACTTCTGTTACCAGTCTACTATTATTTACTATTATTACTGCTGTTACTATTATTTACTATTATTACTGCTGTTACTATTATTCACTACTATTACTCCTGTTACTATTCTACTATTAACTATTATTACTCCTGTTACTATTCTACTATTCACTATTATTACTCCTATTACTATTATTCTTGTTACTAATAAACTATTCACTACTATTACACCTCCTACTAGCCAATGATTCACTACTAGGCTATTAGTTTTGCGTTGGGGCACTAGATGGCATCACTGTTCAGTTCCACAATATACGAATAGTCGCCCCCTGTGCCTTTAAGGGGGTGCGGGAGTAGGGGACAGGCTTGGGGGGCGGTTTGGGGGGTGCGGGAATAGGGGGACAGGCTTGGGGTGGGTAGAAAGCCTGTCCCCTATTCCCGCACCCCCCTAACCCCCCCAAGCCTGTCCCCCTACTCCCGCACCCCCCAAAAAAACCCCAAGCCTGTCCCCTTACTCCCGCACCCCCTAAACCCCCCCCCCCAAGCCTGTCCCCCTACTCCCGCACCCCCCTAACCCCCCCCCCAAGCCTATCCCCCTACTCCCGCACCCCCCCCAAGCCTGTCCCCCTATCCCAGCACCCCCTTATATCAACAGCGTAAGAATGAAAAAAAAAAAATTATAATGGCGGTAGTACAATAAATTTAATTACATAACAGCGAGTATTTGGGAGCCTAATAAATACCTCATCCCGTCATCTCCAAGTGGAATTCAACTCTATGGGAGATACTCATTACATTTTCCTCCCTATACTCGATCAAATATGGGATTACAAGTGGTTTGATTGATTGTTATTAGGCGCCGTAACAAGGAGGTCATATAGCGTCAGAGGAAGTAGGTGATTGAGAGGTGGGACAGTAAGAACAAAAGGTAACAGATGAAGAGAGAGAGAGAGAGAGAGAGAGGGGGGGGGGAGAATTAAGGTGTCATGGAATTAACTGGTCTACTGTACAAAAATTGATGTTTCAAATAGTCAAAGAGGGGACGAGTTTTTTTTTTTTTTTTTTTTTTTTTTTTTTAATAATAAATATGCACTTTATCACAATGCATCCACGACTACAACCAACTGCCTGGTGACATAATTATCAATGGTAGTTATAGTTTAGCGTGTGGTCAACAGATGGCACCAGCGGCCGGCAACACAAGTACACACACACACTACTACACAACACAACACAAGAGTACGGCAACACAAGTACACGCACACACTACACAACACAACACAACACAAGAGTACGGCAACACAAGTACACACACACACACACTACACAATACAACACAAGAGTACGGCAACACAAGTACACACACACACTACACAACACAACACAAGTACACACACACACTACTACACAACACAACACAAGAGTACGGCAACACAAGTACACACACACACTACTACACAACACAACACAAGAGTACGGCAACACAAGTACACACACACACTACTACACAACACAACACAAGAGTACGGCAACACAAGTACACACACACACACTACTACACAACACAACACAAGAGTACGGCAACACAAGTACACACACACACTACACAACACAACACAAGTACACACACACTACTACACAACACAACACAAGAGTACGGCAACACAAGTACACACACACACTACTACACAACACAACACAAGAGTACGGCAACACAAGTACACACACACCACTACACAACACAACACAAGAGTACGGCAACACAAGTACACACACACACTACACAACACAACACAAGTACACACACACACTACACAACACAACACAAGAGTACGGCAACACAAGTACACACACACACTACACAACACAACACAAGTACACACACACTACTACACAACACAACACAAGAGTACGGCAACACAAGTACACACAACACACACTACTACACAACACAACACAAGAGTACGGCAACACAAGTACACACACACACACTACTACACAACACAACACAAGTACACACACACACACTACACAACACAACACAAGAGTACGGCAACACAAGTACACACACACACTACTACACAACACAACACAAG
Source organism: Petrolisthes cinctipes (assembly GCA_033782935.1). NCBI lineage: Eukaryota > Metazoa > Arthropoda > Malacostraca > Decapoda > Porcellanidae > Petrolisthes > Petrolisthes cinctipes. Next base: position 42,504 of record JAWQEG010002524.1, on the reverse strand, counting down.
AGTATAAAGGCTTGCGCGGCCTGACCACCAAACACATCATCCCGGCGTCAAGTTAGTCAGCAGAGTCACCCAGTCAGTCAGTCAGTCAGTGCTCAGTTTGTGTGGTGACGGGAGGGGGCGAAGGGGGGCGGATACACTTTCTAAGACGATATTAGAGTTTCTAGTCCAATAGATCTGTGTGTTAATATTAATTAGCCTAATAATGCTCGATTCTCTCACTTCCTATGACGATATTAGGCTATAAATCTGTGTTTATAATATTGCTCGATTCTCTTACTTTCTAGGACGATATTAGGCTATAGTTTCTACTCCGAGATCTGTGTTTGTAATATTGCTCGATTCTCTTACTTTCTAGGACGATCTTATAGTTTCTAGTCCAATAGATCTGTGTGTTAAAAATTAGCCTAATGCTCGATTCTCTCATTTCCTAAGACGATATTAGGCTATAGTTTCTACTCCAAGAGATATGTGTTTATAATAATGCTCGATTCTCTTACTTTCTAGGACGATATTAGGCTATTGTTTCTAGTCCAAAAGATCTGTGTGTTAATAATTAAAGCTCGATTCTCTCATTTTCTAGGACGATATTATAGTTTCTAGTCCAAGAGATCTGTGTTTATAATTAATGCTCGATTCTCTTACTTTCTATGACGATATTAGGCTATTGTTTTTAGTCCAAGAGATCTGTGTTAATAATCATTGCTCGATCCTCTCTGCGTTCTCAAAAGCGGAAAAGAGTTCGCAATTAATATATATAAATTGACGGACAAATGAAAGACTATGTAAGATTAAGAAAAATATATAAGTTCCCACAACTATTTTTCGTCTTAATAAACAATGAGTTCAAAAGAAACTCAATGGTAATGATGTAAAGAAGAAGATACGGAGGAGGAAACTGAAGAAGAGAATAAAGAGAGAGACACAGTAATTAAAAGGAGTGTGTATGTGTGTGTAAGGAGAGGTTAGGTCGGCATGTGTTGTGCTGTGGTTACCAGAGATACCGTACATCCTCGCTACCGTCAGTAAGTTCAATTTTCTGTCTTGTACTGTATCTGTTTTCTTTTCTGTCTTGTACTGTATCTGTTTTCTTTTCTGTCTTGTACTGTATCTGTTTTCTTTTCTGTCTTGTAGTGTATCTGTTTTCTTTTCTGTCTTGTACTGTATCTGTTTTCTTTTCTGTCTTGTACTGTATCTGTTTTCTTTTCTGTCTTGTACTGTATCTGTTTTCTTTTCTGTCTTGTACTGTACCTGTTTTCAAGTTGTATGTATGTACATGTAATTAAATGTACTTGTCCGTTTCAAGCTTTACGCGTAATAAAACTTTTCTACACTAGTTTCAAGCTGCACGTGTACCATGTTACAATATTACACCCTTTTCAAGTTGTAAAGTACGTGTAGTTTAGTATTGTCATGCATGTGTACTTGTTTCAAGCTTCTATCTGTGCAATGAATCTCTAATACACCTTTACTTGCTATATAATTATTACACTTTGCTCACAGACTAATAAATTATACCACAGTGACGTTATGTAAGGTAATAATCAGAGAAATCGTGGCTTGCTCTTGGTTATGTGTGTGTGTGTGTCTGAGTGTATATCCGTGTGTGTGTGTGTATATTCGTATGTGTGTGTGTCTGAGTGTATATCCGTGTGTGTGTGTGTGTGTGTGTGTCTGAGTGTATATTCGTGTGTGTGTGTGTGTGTGTGTGTGTCTGAGTGTATATTCGTGTGTGTGTGTGTGTGTGTGTGTGTGTGTGTGTGTGTGTGTGTGTGTGTGTGTTATTTATCAAAATTTTCTGAAAATAGATTTTTTGGACTTTCTAGTATTTGATTTGTGAACCTGGATGAGTCAAAGGCCAGTGATATTTACCTCTCCCCACCACCACCTCCACAACCACCACCACCATCACTTTGAAACCTCCACCATTCTCCAGTACCCTATCTCCACCACTTCACTTCCAACCTTCCACCACCAATCCCTCTCCCCACCATCACTTTGAAACCTCCACCATTCTCCACTACCCTATCTCCACCACTTCAATACCAACTCTCCACCTCTTACACCCTCCACCACACCACCATCACTTTACAACCTCCACCATTCTCCACTACCCTATCTCCACCACTTCACTTCCAACCCTCCACCAATCCCTCTCCCCACCACACCACCATCACTTTGCAACCTCCACCATTCTCCACTACCCAGTCCCCACCATTTCACTACCAACCCTCCACCTCTTACACCCTCCACCAATCCCTCTCCCAACCACACCACCTTCACCATCACTTTACAACCTCCACCATTCTCCACCACCCTATCCCCACCATTTCACTACCAACCCTCCTCCACCTCTTACACCCTCCACCAATCCCTCTCCCAACCACACCACCTTCACCATCACTTTACAACCTCCACCATTCTCCACTACCCTATCCCCACCAATTAACTACCAACCCTCCTCCACCTCTTACACCCTCCACCAATCCCTCTCCCAACCACAACACCTTCACCATCACTTTACAACCTCCACCATTCTCCACCACCCTATCCCCACCACTTAACTACCAACCCTCCACCTCTTACACCCTCCACCATACCACCATCATTTTACAACCTCCACCATTCTCCACCACCCTATCCCCACCACTTAACTACCAACCCTCCACCAATCCCTCACTCCACCATACCACCATCACTTTACAACCTCCACCATTCTCCACCACCCTATCCCCACCAACCCTCCTTCACCTCTTACACCCTCCACCAACCTGTTTCGTAACTTGGTAAGATATCTCTCTCTTAGCACGCAGAAGGTCGAGGATACTAAGTAATTCAGTAGCAGGGTTGCGTGTTCCCGAAGACGGAGCTTATTTATTTACATTATTTAGTTATTAGTTCAGCCTTTTCTAATTTCCAACGGGGCCAACTGTTGTGAAGATAAAATGGAGGGTTACTTATCATCAAAATATTATTATCATTATCTTTATCATTATCGTTATCTTCATCATCATCTATACCCCATGCATTTGTCTTTTTCCAATGTGTGGCGGCTTCAGGACCAGGAATTAATTAAATAATGAAACAAGATAAAAAAAAAAAAGAGAAATATAATGCCTAGGAAAGTGGGCCACAGAGGGAATGATTTAAAAGAAAATTAATATTAACATCTCATAATACAGGACTAGCAAACCAATATGAAATCGTGACGAGGGCTGCTGGCTGCGTGACCCCAAAAACATATATCAAACGTGATTGGTTCTACACAAAAAATCCGTAAACAGAAAAAAACAGTCATGTATCGATTAGGCTAGCGTCCGTGGCCGAGTTTTGGATACAGTCGTCATGGATGCATTGGATATTGTAGTATGAACACCTCCCACTTCTCAGGGGGGTAATATGTTAAGGGGAGAATGAATGGGCCACCGGTATGTATGTACACTCGCAATCCAAAATATGTATCCAGGTCTTGTTGATGTTTCGAATCATTTGACATAGTAGCTAGTGAACAAATTACAACACTTAGGCCTATCTTGTTTTATATTTGCCTGAACTCGCTTAATACTCGATCAGGCTATTCGAAGCAAGCCTGGATACATATTTTGGATTGCGAGTCACGAGCACTAATAAGTATCCAGGTGTGTTTCTACATAATAACTTGATGGAGTAGTAAACGAGCTCCGGTATTATTAAGTTTGTTTGAGACAGGATAATAAGCATTGTAATTGGTTCACTATGTCCTAATTATATGATTCGAAACTTCAACAGACCTGGATACTTTTTAAGACCCGTGACTGTACATAACTGCGTCTCGCCGTGTTCGTAAAATATGTATCAGTCTCTGAGGAATAAACTCTCGTTCTGATACATTATTCACACTCACGTTCTCTCCTTTGCCGCTACAGTTCTTGCTTGCTACAAACGTATTATAACTATTACAGTACAGTCGCAATAAAAATATGTACCCAGGCTTGCTTCGAATAGCCTGATCGAGTATTAAGCGAGCTCAAGCAAATATGAAACAGGATAAGCGTTGTTTATTGGTTCATTAGTATGTCAAATAAATCGAAACTTCAACAAGACCTGGATACATATTTTGGATTGAGAGTGTACTTCATTATTTATACATTAATTACACCTCATTCTACCCAGACAGACCTTACTGAAAGCTTCCCCACACTTACTACTTACTACAACTTAAACTTCCCACCGGTTCTATCACTTTCCTTCCCTTCCCTTTTCCACCAGTTCTATCACTCCCCTTCCTTTTTCAACTTCCCACCGATTCTATCACTCCCCTTCCTTTTTCAACTTCCCATCTATTCTATCACTCCCCTTCCCTTTTCATCTTCCCACCGGTTTTATCATTCCCCTTCCCTTTTCATCTTCCCACCGGTTTTATCATTCCCCTTCCCTTTTCAACTTCCCACCGGTTTTATCACTCACCTTCCCTTTTCAACTTCACTTCACCATCTCTCCTGTATGTCACACGTGGAGAGAGCCTGGCCTTGTCCTTGCAATGCCTACACAACAATTTCTGCAACATAATAACAGGAGATCGATCTATAACTCTGAGAAAATCACCGGGGGGGGGGGGGAGGAACATAAATATCCACACACAAAAATCGTAAACTTGTTTCTGGGAGAATTGAAAATGAACAATCGCAATTAGGCTATATGGTTAATTAATGTTCCTATTCTTTAAACTTATAACCGATTCAAACGAGTAAAAAAATAAATAATAATTAGTGTTTTACCAACATTAATAAATATCGGTAACCTTTGATTTTATGGATACAGCAGTAACTAGAAACAAAAGCTATCTACTAGTATCTATATAGTTCAATCTCAAACCTGTGTAGGTACAGTAGGGAATTAACGCCACTAAATCACATAAACTTATATTTCTAACTCTTTTCTCTTTTTCATTTTTGTTTCTCCTTTCTTTAACTCCTATCCTCCTATTCATCTCCTCGTGTTCCTCTTTCTATGCTTTACTATCTCCTTCCTTTCCCTCCCTACCATCGTTTTAATTCCCTTCTTCCTCCCCCTTTTCATTTCTCTCTCTCCAACGCTAATTCTGTACCTCCCTCCCTCCCGTTCAATACACACACACTCTTTATGTTTACTTCTGAATGCCCTCTCCCCTCCCTTCACACCCCTGCCCCCTCTCCCAACCTCTCTCCCCACCCCCTCACACCCCTGCCCCCTCTCCCCACACTACAGCCCCCAACCTCTCCCCTCTCTTCATACCCCTGCTGCCCCCTCCCCGCACTACAGCCCCTACCCCTTTCCTAAACACCCCTGCCCTTGTCCCTTTCCTTTACACTTTCGTCTCAGCCCCTTCCTCCCTTCACTAACCATTCTTTTTCTCTTGACACATTCCATCTTCGACTTTTACCGACTCCCTGATTGACCTTCATTACTTTTTTTTTCTCTCTCTCTCTGGACCTACTTCTGCTTTGCATACTCTACGGATTTTATCGCCTTATTCTGTTCCCATTTAAGCAAACTGTTCTTTCTTTATACTGCAAGTGAGTTGGGAGAAGAGGAATGGTAGGAATACGACCGTGAATGGCACCTTAGTGTCATTATAATAAGAACAATACAATACCTAATATGTTAATGTGGAAGGACACAAAGTTAAAATTAATATATGGTAAAGTTTGTCAAGTAAATTTATGTTTAGAATTCCATAGGGCTTATCATTTTGTAAGTATATTTCTGCCAGTAATATTTGTGATGCAAGGACCATCATCTCTGACCATGGAATATTAGTTATAATGTACATGTGTGTCCCTACAGAGCCCATCCTACGGTACATGCTGTATCTCCCAGCGGTGTGCCACTTGTACTGCGACCCAGAAGTCAGGTGACACCCAATGCCAGTGATGGGGTACGGCAGCTGACAACAGACCCTGGTGGAGGTGGTAATGGTAGAGGAGGTACCAGGAATAAACTCTCTGTACTGCCTCCCATCCACGACTCGGGCAGGAACAAAAACAGTAACTTCTCTCTGTCTGAACTGGATGATATTTCACTCAAGTAAGAGTTTTGCTCACAGTTTAATACAAACAAAGTCAGGCTTGTATCAATGATGACACAATATCCTATCTTTACTTTCTCCACTTCTTTCAGTTCTATTGTTGGTATAATTCAATGAGCTCATATTTTGGCTTCTTGTTCCAACACGGGATAGGCATTACTAAATAATTAAATTCTAAGCCTGATTATATATAGTACTTTATTACCATAGTAAGAACTCTCCCTCAGGAATGAAGTACTAAGAAAAGTGAAGGAAGTACCAGACCGTAACTTACAAGGACTTCTGGCCAATCTAAGAACACAAGACCGTGATAGAGATGGTATCTTGTCTACTGATATTGTCAAAGGAACCCTTAAAAAATTCCAGGTGAGTGGTTACATTTGACTTTTGAACAAGGAATTTATATTCCAAATTACATAGATAGGTGATTCCAGAGTTTGAAGCAATGTTATTAATAATGAAGCAAAAGCTGTAAGTCTAAATATGCATTGCTAACTGACTAGTAGTGCAGACTTGGCTAGGTTAAGTGCTGACAGTTTTATTGATGGTGTCCAACAATGTACCGTAGGCTACAGTAGTACAAAGAATGCAGATAGTGATATAAGGTAGAGCCAAGTGACTGTTACTCAGAGAGTCAGAACACCCAGGAGCTATTTAATTTAATCTGGTCTCTGGTCATTCCACCATCCGTTTCTCTGCAGTTACACTTGAGTGAGGATGGACTGAAAAATTTGTGCAAAAAGTTTGGTCAAGCAGGTGACCTGGTATATATGGTACGTTACGAGGAGATGTTCAGTTACCTCACCAAGTCTCGTATGGAGGCACTCAGAGCTCCACCTCCACAACAACAGAGGTCAGTCAGGAAACACACATAGGGATTTAGGTATTACTCCTGTACAATGATGATTACCTCACTGTTGTTGACTTTGCAGAACAGCATATAAATACTAAGATCAGAGGAAAACTTCACTGAATCACTGATACTTCATGCATTTCCACTCACAGGGAATTACTTAAAAAAAAAAAAAAACTGTCATCAATCTCTTTTGCACCAGATATTTGGGGAGAAAATTAATTCTAATATTAAAATTTCCAGACCTGCAGGTAATCCAGTCCCAGAACAACAGCCACAGCAACAACAACAACAACAGCATCAGTCACGGAAAATTAACATGCGTAACAGGTTAGTTAGAGTATTGATGTACACTGGCTCAAAAAAGTATCGCGCAGGTGGGGTCCGATGGTTCTGTAAATGATCGCTACAGTTCATGATAAACAAGCTCGTTTTCAGTAGCCATTGTCTTAGGTGTCAGAATGTTTCACGAGGGAAATGCGCGATACTTTTTTGAGCCAGTGTACCGGCTTGGTTTTCTGTCTTGTCTCTCCTTAACTTACCGTATAACTTATATACTGTACAAGGTTTCTCATGAAAAATGTAAATAACATTATGAATTCTATTTTTAGAATATTCTAATCCAGAATTTTATATAAAAATGTATCTATTCATTACCCTGAGGAATTTAAGATTTAATGAGTTATTTAATGAAGATTTAAATGAGCAACAAAACACATCACTCTATAATAAATCCAACTCTATATAGCTGATGAGATATAAAGTTGGGTTTATTGTAGAGTGAATGGAGAATGAAGAGTGATATGTTTTGTTGCTCATTTAATTCTTCATTAAATAACTCATCAAATCTGAAATTCCTCAGGGTAATGTTCAGCCACCAGGATGAGTCTAAGCTCATTGAGGACCTGGGGCGTCAGATATCAGGGAAGCCAGTCAACATGGCTGACCTGAGGAGAACAATGTATGGCCTTGATCGAGACCGCAATGATTTCCTCTCTGGACAACAGGTTTGTTTAAATATAAACCATTGATAAACTAAAATGATAGATTACAATAATTGAAAATCCTGTAATTAACATATGATTTATAAACTGAAGCTTTTCTACATTATTGGACATTATAATATGATAATGCGTAAGGATTCACTTCAATGAATTTTAATGAATGTGAAAAGCTCTATACTGTACAAAAAAATTCCCAGTCCTTGTAACTATATGATACTAAATGTGACTTACTGTAACTGAACTGTATGTAGCAGAGCATGCGAGATATACTATTTTTAATGTATGCCTTTAAATTAAAATTTTTAATGTTAAACATATAGTACTATACTGTACTTTTAATAAAATAAGAGGCATTTCTTTTCTTCTCATCAGGTAGAAATAGCATTGTCTAAGTGTGGTTTTCATCTGACACCGGATGTAAGAGCACGTCTACTCTTGGCAACAGACCGTACTGGTGCCGGTATATACAAGATAGAGACTCTCATGAACTACATAACCAGGGTCAAGCCAGAGACACACAACACAGTTTATCTTGGTAATGAATATATGTCATGACAAGGCACTGACAGTTTGATAAAGAAGTGGGGTTTACTGTACAGGTATATGTAAGAAATGTGAAGTCACCATCAATTTGTCAACACATACTGTCAGTATCATTAGCTTAAACAATGGTGATTATATAATGTTTGCTGAGGAACTATACAGTTACAAAGTTCTCACAACACTGACTATTAATTTCTTTTCTTACCTGTCCCAGGCAACAATCATCATCCACGTCAACCCAGAGAGGGTCAGCTGCCCATGAACCACAGCCAACAGGTAGAGACAAGGAGTTTGGTACAGTCCCAAGCAACAGTTCCTGGACACAGTCTGGTTTATAATAAGAAATGAAACTAGATAATGTTCTATTATGGATAAGTAATTCTCTTTCTTTTAATTGAATTCAGTCTCGTTACAGAAAGTTATCATTGTACATGAAAACAGTTATATAACAGTGTCTTAGTCCTTTTTATCTTTATTCTGCAAATATTCCTCTCTCTGTGCCATCCCACTGTTAATCATACATTAATCAATAAATCCTTTCATCCCTTTTTTTAGCATTCCACTCCTTCAACATCCCTCAAGTACAAAATATCTGTAGTATATGTACAGTACATTTGATCAAATATTATGTTATCTATCCCCTTCAAAAACATAATCTATTCTAAGATAATATATCCTTGAATAAAAAAAGCTCTCTGAACATTATATTTTTTTTCTTATTTTTCTAGGATCTTCCAGCTACAACAGAATTTTTGACAGATGAAGGCTTTAGCGAAGATGAACAGCAAAGACAACAACAGCAGCAGCAACAACAGGCATCTTCCCCAATGTATGCACCTCCACCACCTGCAGCTGCACTAGAACAAGAGGAGGAGTTGGGCTTTGATGTGCAGAAGTGGAGCAGTGACTACCAGTATTTGGCTCAAGCTATATATATGGCTGACCTAGACCAATCAGGTTTATGGAACACTTACTCTTTTTCTTTATATTAATATTGTACAATCTATTAATCAGTAAATATTATCTGACATCTTGCTGCCTCCCCAACACTCCTCATCATAGAATGAATATGAAACACAATTTGAGTTTCTCTGTCATTAGGCTTTTTCAATCTATCCTGTCAATTGCCCTCATTACTGATTTATCATTAATTTGTCCTAAGCATTAACGGTAAAAATGTATACTGACAACCTTAATTCTTTTCCTGCCAGGTTACATGCCAGCTGCTGAAGTACATCATGTGACATCAACTTACAACCTGGTCTACAACTTGTCTATATCTGGACCTACACTTGACTCGGCTCTCACTGCTGCTACAGACCCTAATTATGGTGAAGTCAACCTTGAGTACTTCATCGCTACACTGCAAGACGTCCATTTCAGGGAGAATGGAGTTTACTGAGATAATTTCATATCCACTATACAGTAGCCTACTATGGATAAAATAAGAATCAAGTGTATTGGTAGGGTTCCCAGTCCAGTCAAATTGAAATGGATGATACTGATACGGTTTCTAATTAAATTGAGTTTGAAGAGGACTGGCTGGATTTGTGGTTGTGGGTAAAACAGCTAAGGGTAAGGTAATGATTCCTGATGGTCTTCTTGATAGACTTTGGTATTTGCTTGTACAATACAGTAGTAAGTATAAAAACTGTTGTTGGTTACTAATACTGTATGTCAGTGGTGCACTGTAAATTATAACTTTCTTCAAACTAAATGCTGGTAATATTTACATAACTTGGTATGATGTATGGCAAAGTTACTGTACTTTTTTCAATATACTGTACAGTAAGAGATAATTATGTAGCCAAAACTATTTAAATGATAACTGTGAATCCAGTTAAAGCACTATGAGAAATGAGCTACTGTATTTAAAATATGTACTGTAGATAATTATAAGAACTAGCACAATAAAAAGCATGCAATTACCTGTAGGAAATTTCTGGTGTGTCTATGTGCCTTGTCAACCCATTTGTTGTGTCTGGCTGATGATTCAAGTGATCAAGTACTGTACCTGGAATTATACAAAATAAAGTATATAATCAATATAAAACATGTAACCAATCACATATACAAAGTTTCATTATATCCATTATCAATTTATTATGAAATGATGTGGGTTCGGAGAAAGCAAGCCACCAACATGGCCGAGTATCCCAAAACCATAAGGGAAGAGCATGGGCCCCCAAAAGGCTGTAAAGGCTTATGAACAGTGCCAACAAAATTTACCCTAATTTTTTTAACGTAGCATTTCAACCTGGCTTGCCTGAAAACATAATATTTATACTGTGTAGGTTTACAAAACATAACATTTCAGCTGGTTAAAGATATATAATCAAGAATAAGGTTGAATAGATAATAAATTGGCAAGATGAAATAAGTACTGTATATGATTTACCAGGATGGGCTGTAGCAAACCAATACAAGTTTAAAAGACAACGAGAAAGATAATTCACTATCATCCGCAGTTCCGTTTTGCTCTCCACCAGCAACACTGAAAGGTCGGTGCAAATACACTTAACATCATAGATCATTCTGCTCCATTGATCTTCAGCTATGCATTTATATCTCATAAATTTGCTTTCATCTCCCTCATAAATTCATCCATGTACACAATGAATAACATGTTGCTCACTATGCATCCCATCAAACCCGTTCATTCAACCGTGTCGATAATTGCTTTCTCTAGATCCACAAGATACTTCTTCAAACATTTTCACAGACAAGGCTTAAGATACAGTGTGTTCATGCAGTAATGTCAAAGGTAAATTATTAAATATAGCACTTTTTTAATGGTATTTATTCACAAAATAACTTATGAGAACATATACACACAATGACACTAAAATGGCTTGTACATGATGCATCTTACTTGGTAAAACTATACTCATCTATGACTCGTTAAAGCTTTCAAGCCGTTCCTTACATGTCTATTATTAGTTAGTGATGGTGCACATAATATGATTGATCTCATGAACTATTTTTGTGTAGTATCGGCAACGAGTATGACGTGCAAAAACTTCAGTGAAACACTTATACTGAATATAAATTTTTAGGACGCATTAAAATGAAAAATTTGGTGTTGGCTGAAATGTGGCGCTAAACTAGTGACTATCTATCACCTATCATCATGAAAATATATATCTGTCATGGTCTAACTACTGAACTACCAGCAGACAAGCAGTTGAAATATTATACTTAAGAGTCTACCTGAGTCTATGCTACTGTGGAGTTGACACAGCTACCAAAACCTGCCAAGTTCCCCATTCATTATACAAGTTGTAAATGTTGGACATTAGAACATGGCCTTTGGCAGAATGTTTGTTTTCATGTGTATAATTATAGTCCCGTACAGATACATGTACAACAGCTGCAGAGTTAGAGGGACAATAAAAGATATACAATACTAGGCAGGACTATAACGTCTTTATAATACATTACTGTATATAAATATATACTTGGTGCTGTACTGCTTATATCAACTAACTCTGACCCTTGGAATCTTAACCAACTAATGATGAGCTCATTAGGAAGTGTTATATGTTAGCTTTGGATAAGCTAGTTAGCACAATAATGTTCTTGTTGCTTATTACTGTCACATCAAACATGCTCAGATCATCAGCGTTCAATGTCTTCAATAATTTCTTAAATCACTATTAATATACATGTGAAAATATAGATGTGTAAAGCCAGCTAGATAGGCTTTTATCTCACAAGAATATAAGGAAAAGAGGCAGACAATTCTATCATGTAGTACAACAATACAATCATCAATAAATTACTGTCATATTTATCCTCTATTCAACTACAGTACTAATAAACTACTGTACTATTATTACACTTATGATGAAATAAAAAACAACCCAAGACCTGACAATGTTCTGAATAAGGTGAAATGACTATACATGGGATTGGAAATACTGCACTACTGACAACCTCAGATCTCTTCTATGAACCTTCTTAGACCAGGTTATTATGGGAACCTTATTCCACAGGAGGAGCCCATGAAAGAGAAATGCATATTCACTGTAACTCATTATTATGTAATTGCAACATACCTTCTACACATCAGTATTGCAAGTGAAAGTAAAACTATTCTTACTACATTTACACTACAGTACAATACCTTGCTATGATTATGGGGAAACTATATTGCAGTTGCACCCTCAAATGATATCCTCATGAAGAGCAATGGTCAGTAGACATCAAACCATTTCTACCAGATGCTCCTTCAACAAGTTTCTTGCAGATGTTATATTGAAGGATAATCTTTGTTGTGTTATTGAGGTGCAAGAGGTCAGCAAGTGTGCTGTGGTGAGAAGTGGCACTAATGTGTAAAAAATGTGGCTCAAGAGAATAAATAGTTAACATATTTACATGTTATTCAATGAAACACCTTCCAATAAGTATGATATATAAAAAAGTCCACTTATTGGTTGGCTGATCATTGAATAAACTGCCACCTTTGTAAACACCTACGCATTAAAACAACTATGTCATCAATGAGGCCAATAAAGATGGATAAAACTTATGGAAAATAAAGACACAATGCAATGTGACACTGAATATAGTAATGCTCTCCAAAGAAATGATGAAACTGTATCAGGTTTATCCCAATTCAATTTGTCGTCTCTGCCACATAACGCTTAGGAATGAGATTTCAGATACAATAAAAAATATTTGTTCACTTTGTGTGTACAGTACATATGCCAACTCCACAAGAGTAATTCCTAAACTCCTTGCCAACACCACATGAAAAAGAGGCACCACCAGACCAAGCTAACACCTCATGGTCCAAAGACAACATAAAACATTCTATGAAGCTTAATATTAAAGTATAAAACACTACAAAATTCCCTCCATACTCTCTATACCACAACAGAAAACCCTTAAAATACGCAACAATTGTACCTCTCGACATATAAAAATGTTAGTTTATCTATATACCATATTTACAGTCATTGAGGAGGAAACAGACAAACAACTATATTGTATAAAAAGCAGGGGACTGAGCCAATTCTCATATGGTTCAGTTTCTGAGGTACACAAACCTCCATTCCACCTCTCATGCAATAAATTCTAATACATTATGTGATACTTTTATATAATCTTCACTGTCTGAAACAATACATTTTGATTGCAATTTCATAAGCAATATTATTCACCACATAATAATGTTCTTAGCAATAAACAAACAACCTTCTTGAAGCTAATAACAAGGGAAGGGTTGATATCAAGCTTAAGAGGATAGTATAGGGTTGGTAAATCTGAAGCAAATGATTCCACCAATCTATTCCAAGCAACAGATCACCATTATTTGTGTTAATCTGGTCCTATTTTCTGGCATACTTTGGAGGAATCAAGGCGATCCAAGGTACCAAAAGTATACTACCGCCTTAAGTTCCCTCTTTTTATATATACTGTGTCTAGCCTGGAGTATAGAAATAGAAGAATAAGAATTGGCACTCCTTTACAGTCAAACAAGGACTGGGCCCTTCTAGTCCAAGCTGTAATCTTCCATTAGGGAAGATTACAGCCAGGAAAACCTTCCCACACTGGTTGATGCAATATTGTGAAGAAGCAAAATACATATGATACTGATAGGTGCCTAGATATTAAGTACAGGACTGGTTGTATGAATAACAATCAGTGCAGAGAAAACTTGCATGGTATACATCTCTGCATTTTTGTTACAGTACTTTGTGGTTTTTATAAATATAATAACTACAACATGAATCATATTTTGAAAGCACACACGATAATCAATATCAAATAAATGTTAGTTCCAAGAGTTTTCATTCTGTTACAGGGTAAGCATTTACTGTATGAAGATGACTGTCCAAATAAATATTCTGCAACTCTTTATAATACACCATGTAGATTGTGCTTTCACTCTTCCTTACAAATAATGGGTACATACCATTATATATATAAAAAAATAATGTGCATCCAGACAAAATTCAGTTAACATCAAAATACCTTGAAGAAGTACATCTGACTGAAATTGAATTTTAGTTAACAGATTCCCTCATTATTTGAAAACAAATCTGTGGCCTTTTGATTCCATCTATCACTCAATCTCTTGTAAAATTCAATACCATTATGATGAAAAACTGAGTAACACAATGATAAGTAACCATGGCAATTGGTTAACTTTTATTAATAAGGAAATATTTATAACCACAATAATAATATGCAAGTTCCACACCATGACATGTGCTACCAGCGGCCTCTGATCCTAGATAGTTAGAAGAAAGAACCTTGGCAGAGCTGAAAAAAAAAAAAAAAAAAAAGGGGGGGGGGGTTGTGGTAAATAACGACCTGCAGAATTTTTCCCAACATGTGTGATGCCTACATTATAAGATGGCTGTGGTGGGTATAACTATGCATGACAAGTGGCAGAAATTATAATATTCCTTGCTTTGGGTTGCTTGGGATGTAGAGAAGAGCAACAATTATCCCAGGGTGGAAGGCAAGGCAGGAAAGTCAGTGAAAGTGATGGACAGAAGGATATAAACCTAAGATAGGTTAAAGTAACTGGCAGTTCACTTGAAGGGACCTGAAGATGGGTTAGGCCTACATGTATACAGTATAGTACAGTATGTATAATGTACAGGTGGGACGGATGAATTAAAGGTAACTGATTACTATACTTTCCAATTTTATGATCAGAAAGCAAGAGTAACTGGTTCCATACTAAAACTCAATAGACAAAACTGACTATGGTCATTGTGGGCACATGACTAATCAATACCCTACCTGATAATTATTGTACAGCATACTTATTCAGGAAAATTAATCACAATAAGCATAAATGAGTCCTTCATAATAGAGTAAATCATTCTTAATCATTATGGTAAATAATCTGTTCCACCTTTCTTACCTACTATACTATTTAATAAATTATATGAATTTTCTTGTCTTAACTGCATAGGAGGGAGGCAGATGAGGGAGATAGGAAACAATGGTTAAAGATTTTCCCTTCGTAAGTCACAACTGCCAGTAGTATGGTACTGTACAGTACTTTATACGTAATAAACCCAGTAAGGAAGCATCTACCGGTATTTACATGTACAGGCGAGTTCATAATCTAGGTCCCCTGTGACACACAGCTGATTCACTGCCCTAGAGCAGGTTAGTACTAACAGCCTGGTGGTTATATTATTCTGATAATGCTTATTTTCTATTGTACTGTACTGTCTTTATTGTTGCACGTCTCATGTTGTAAGGGAGCATGAAAATGTCACAGGGGCTCTTAAATATGAGCTAACGTATTCACATACACCAACTGGAGTCAATGAGTCACTTGTACTAATAATGTTTTGTAATAAAATCACAAAAATAAAAGAACAATAAATAATTCACAGGTCAAGAATCTGCATATCCAAACCTGATAATCAAGTGATATATACTGTCTTAATCCTCTTACATTGTATATTGCATGATGATTTATACCTTTTGTGACCTTATTAGCTTACTCTCCATCCAAGTCCAGTAACAGAATTTTCCTCAGGTCACTTCACCATGAATATTATGTTATTCCAAGAGGCAGGCTAATGAATAGACACAGGCTTATTGTTACTAGTGTACATCATAAATATTATCAGCATGTATAGTCTGCAATTTATGTTCTAAAGAGCTAAAGGGATCAAATCCCAGCTCTATAACCATTACATAAATTATACAGTATCAACAAGCACAAACCGTGTAAGCATTGATTGAATATAATGTTCCAGTTACTGTGCCTGGGAATCTTGCTGAAGAGAAGCATTATGGTGTATGTCTTGTGGATTGAAATAATATAATTACTGTACCAATATTTAAAACTCATTTCATTATAAGCATTCCTGTTGTTCATAAATATACACAAAACTTTTGACCAAAAATACAACTGGTAACCACATAATGAGACAATGTAGACTGTAGTAAATAATATTTTTCCTCGTTATATATATTTTTATAAATACAGGTATTTTGCAATTAGTTTATGTGATTGATATAATGACATCTTTTGAAAAGCTTGATAAATTTCTGCATGCACCATATAAAAAACTTCATTGCAATATAAACAGTGGCTACAACATTTTTTGACACGTACAGTAGTTGCTTGCATGTAAAGTATGCAACGGACAGTTAATTCTATAGAATTAATTGGGTAAAAAACTAGACATCTGTATTAAGTATGGTAGAGTGATGTAATACTTGTTGAATCACCACACTACTCTAATAAGCAATTTGTCTAAATTGGTCTACTGTGTGTACACATGTGTTTTCTGTATGCAATGTTTGTGTGCACAGGAGTATGTACACACTAATAATTTTATAGATATAAATGTACTTTTCACTCACTGTCCAGAAATTTGTTGTTTATATAAGAAGATATGGGGTGAACCAGGATCATTAAGAATAAAAAAATTATGCATCCAGTGCAGAATAATACCAGCTCCTCAACATAATAATCGGAGCTGGATCACGTGAGATGCTGAATAAAGTTAGTCCTACCTTAAAAATGGGCCTTTCATTTTACTTGGTAAATACCTTTCAATACATCTTTCATCAGGCATTGACTTATGAATCCACTTTCAAGAGAATAATTACTGGTTAATTCTAATTCATTGTACAGCTAACAATTCTATTAGATATCACTCATCACCCTTTATTATCATCTATGTATTCTCTCCTTCCCATGGTCAGTCTGAATCATGTACATAGACAAATATGATAAGGGTAATTTTTACCATCATACAAAATGTCATCACACTACGTTCAACGGGTAACTTTATGATTGTTTACATATTATCAATATCCTGTACCAAAACAATGCCTTCAAGTCAGCTGCCAACACCTAAATAACTTTCAACTTGAAACCATAAAGTAAGATCACTAAATGAAGCTTACTGGTACCTATCCCAACTGTTAATCCATAACAGCATAACAACCAACCTCCTTACCGGCATAAAGTCTTGATTATTTCAGTATTGTATGTATCATACTGAGTTTATCTGCTGGAATTGTAACTTTGACCAGATCCTTCTTCCAGTTTATCAAGCCTGCTCTCTAGTGAGCAGTCCATGCCCAATACAGCTGTGAAGTAACCTAGAGCACAGCCAATGTTATAGTGAGAGGGTGTCTCTAATGAGCTTCTTGAATGTGGTCGTTGCTGAAGGGTTGCCTGGAGCAGATACACTGTAGTTTACCTAGTAGAAAAAAAAAAAAAAAAAAAAAAAAAATAGATATAGTGCTATGATATATTTCTTTTATAGTAGTGGCAGGTAGTGTTACCCCAAGAAATGATAACGAGTACAGTAGGTTCGCCTATTGCGTGCCTATTTGGGCGGCAGAGGTGTTCGTGTAAAGGGAATCGCCTAGTATGAATACATCTTTATATGAGGAAAATTACTATGGTCAGCCACTGCCTCACACTAACAAATTACTGATCTCTTATACGCCAATACGCAAGGTACAGTATTTGGTATTTGTGATTTGATTATGAGTCACAGTAGCAATGAATATAAGCTTTTACCAAAGAAATAGCAGTACAGAAGCACACTAGAAGTGAGAGATGGGGTTCCGAGGCTGGCTGTGACACTATGCCGGCCTAAACACTGCTCCTCCCAAGGTCTCACCACTACCCTCACCTCCCACCACACCACCACTACCCTCACTTGCCACCACACCACCACTCCCACTAGCACTGATTTCAATGTTGATCTCATTCACTTCGTCCATAAACCCTTCAAAGTCAAGGGCTGACACAACTAAACGCATAATGAAGATAGCGAGATACCGCTCCATCAAAATGATTGCTGGGTTACTGGCATGACTTTGCCCGTAGAGAGCAGAAGCACCATAACTCCTCACAGTCTGCATAATGGCCTCCCTGTTCTTTCATATTGTACGTATGGAAGACTCTGCCAGCCCAAACTCTTTGCCAATCGACGTGTTATCTCTTCCCTCCTCCTTCTTCTTAACCGAATTGTGTTGATCGATGCACTAGATATTGAGCATGGGCTACAATCATGCCCAAGGGCCTCGATCAAGCATGAGCTACAAAAAACTGTATACGCTATACACAGCCATGGCGATTGTACCACTGGATAGGCCTGGGCTAGAACTAGAGAACTGACTGTAGTAACATTGACTCTAGCTTGCGTTGGCTGGTGGGTGGATCTTAGACCACACCATACTTCAGCCACCCCAACCCTCCCTCACTAAATATAAAATAAAATTTGTCTCTTTGCGGCTACAGGGGTAGCTCTCGATAAACATTTGCAATCTTTAGTTAATCACTGAAGCTTCAGAGCGTGTGACAGGAATTACTTCTTGCGCTCGACCTTTGGCATGGTGAAGGGAGGTGTTGGTTGGTAGGGTGTAGGGTTGGAGACAATGGAGAGGGGGGTACACAGGATGCGAGGGAGCGGGAGACTGAATGAGTGAAAGAAAGGGAGAAGCTGGCGGCTGGGGGGGATCAGCTGGTTGTTGCCAATGTCTAAGAAGTAAATTGGTTGTAGCGTGGGTTTGGGGGAGCGGCTAGTTTCACGCGTAAACCAAATTTAGATGCGCTTCTGGGAAAGGCTGCGGATTTGCGTTACTCTTGGCCACAAAAACGCACACTGTGGAACTATCGTGCATAAGAAAATAAAAGGTGCTGATTTGGGGTTCGTCACGCAATAGGTGAATCGAGCATTGAGAACAAGCGCATAGGCAAACATAATGTATTCAAATTGTTTCAGTCACTCAATGCAGCTTGATATACAAGATAAATTAAATTCAAGACTCCACTGTAATAATGCTTGTGAGATGGAAACTCTATACATCGGCTGAGCAACAAAATAATGTTTCAGGCTTACAGATACTCTCATATCATGTGAATAATTTTACATCAACAATGGTTATCTTACTATACGAAATAAGCCACTAATATCTTGATTTGTAAGCATAAAGCTTTAGAATTCTGATACAGTTCTAATCTTTTACACAAACATTACATAAACACTACACAATCTTCTCGTGAGTCTAGGTCTACAGTAGATCTATAATCACCCATTAAGCTCTTGAAAATCCCTACAGCATATTGGGGATTGGTTAGATTATATTTACCTTAAAGAGGAAGGGCTGGACATCTTTGAAGGCTGTGTCATAGATGAGGTCTATTTCTGCTTGATTGGGTGGCGAAGGGATGTAGTCATGTTTATTTAGAGTGTCTGTGATATGCAATAGGTTCTCACCCAGTGACTCACCCACCTTCTCACGCCAAATCTGACGTTCTGTGATAAGAGGCAAAACAAATGTTAAAATCAAACCAGAAAAACTGAGTAGGCTACTCGAGCATTATATATATACAGAACACAGATATGTGCAGGAGAAAAAAGATGACTCTGGAAAAGTGAGAGGTAGAGAGAGGCCATGGTATCACAGTTTAGACTCAATCTCTCCCTCACTCTCATATGTATTGTTTTCCTGTATAGTGTACAAGTATCTTTATTTCCCTTTCAAACAAACTGACACAAAAATTGATTTGGGGCTTGACTACTACAATTCCACATGATCAATCTTATTAGCCCCAGACTGGTAGAGTATAAAATTAATTCACACAGTTTTACATTCTTCTTCTCACAAAGTAACTCTCCCTTCTCTCTTCAATTGTTGCTGAATAATGTTGGTACCAGTGAGGCAGTGACCACACCAGCCACATCCTGTTGTGTCACAGTTAGGGTCGGCCCCTAAACTCACCAAATACCGAGTAGCTATTTCCCAAAAACACATGTTGTCTTATTCAGGATGCAACTCACCAACAATATTACCTTTAAGATGAAAAATAACATAGATGACACATCTATTCAGACAAGGGTCAGGATAATCCTGAAGAGAGAAACTTGGACTTTACCATGTTCATTGTTGAGAGAGACGACATTGACCCTTAATGTCCAAACCTCCCAGGGAATGCTCTCGTTGGGGAATGGCCAGCGTCCTCGTTTACGTTGATAGAATTCCAATGCAACCTATAGAGTGAGTGACAGATCAGGATTACACACACATTTCTATTTCATGCATGAAAAGAGTCATAATACTACATTGCACTACATGGTTAAACTTCACATCAGAGCTATATTATATATTGTTTACAGCCGAGTGAACCAGAAACCCACCTGGCCAGTTGGAGGTGCATCTGGAGCCCTTATAGCCTCACAAAAGCCACTCACTTCTCTTTTTATGCTCTTGTCTAGTTGATCTGATGAACATCGCACCTGTATAACATAATAACAGATTACAAAAAAAGGGAGTGTCTGGGTCTACAATAAACCTACTAGGCCTACATGTAGCTGATATACCGAAGTAAATACTTGTTTTAACAACCTGAAAGATAGTAAATACTTGTTTTAACAACCTGAAAGATAGTAGCAACAACAGAAGCAGTACCGGTATATGAATATGTCTCTCACACCTAACAGCTGAGTACAAACTGATTGATATGAGTGCTGCTCTACTTTGCAGGGGTTTCATGCATTGCTATATTTAGTAACCCATATCTAATGATTATTTTATAGTACAGTATATGGAATTTGGCGTATGGAGTGTCGATATCGAAAGGGTTTATTACTGAATCAGAAGTACTTTACCTGTTCCATCAATATTCAAATTAACACAAAATACTATGGTGTTGTATGATGCTCAGTATGTTATATATTACTATCCATGGTGTTGTATGATGCTCAGTATATTGCCTAAGTTATATATTCCTATCCATACTCACATATGTAAAATCAATAAAATCGCAATCAACGTCCTGGAAGCCAATTGTGCCGACTGCATATGTGTCATCATTCTTATAGTGGAACTTCCCGGTGGAGCGATGGAACAGCAGTGTGTGGAATACACTCAACACTGCCTCATCCACCTGTCTCCCTTCCACATTCTAGAAAAAAAAGAATAATCATTAGGTTCACTCTCATCCTCTCCTACATCTGCTTCTCCAATATTAAAAAAAAAAAAAACCACACACTTCGTTATTATGGTGCCACAAAACTTACTATAAAATGGCAGGAGTTGTATCATGTAAAAGTGATTAATAAGATTTGTCCTAAACAACAGAAGAAATATTGGTATTTATTGAAAGAATTACCGTTTTGCAGCAGTGTTGCCAGATCCGGTTGGGTCCCAGTATTTTGCCCCAGTCATTTATTGTACTTTATCACGATTATTTCCCGGTAGTTTACCCAGGTTAGGTCCCGGTAGTTTGCCCAGGTTAGGTCCCGGTAGTCTGCTGTGGTCTAGGTTAGGTTAGGTAAGGTCAGGCTAGTTTCAAAATGCCCTATCTTGGAAATGGGGCATTTGCGGAGGAAATGCCATAGAAGAAAATAGTCTTAGAATGGTCTAAATAAGTGGGTAATGAAGGTAGAAAAACCGTATGCAATAACGGTAATTCTTTCAATATTTACCGAAATATTTCATTGGTAAAACAGCAATGCTATTTTAATAATAACTTTTTATATATAAACAGTTTGACCTGCTTTAATTTTTCTATCCATTTATCATCTCTGTAAGATACAGTAATCATATTTTGGAAAAAATGGCACAGTTTGGCGTACTTCTGTATATTTACCAAGAGGATTATTTAGAGTCTCCTGATATTGCTGCATTAACTCCCAAATTAATTAATAAAATATATATTGCAACATCATTAGAAAGAATAATGGACAGCTCGTATAACACAAAGACCATATTATCAATTTTTTTTATCATCCATTCCTTTACATTGGCTGATAACAACACAGGGATAAGTACTATGATATCTTAGTACTCACATCTGACCCCCAAATTGAAAAATAAAACACATATTACACCATCAAAAAGGAGAGAAAGATGGACAGCACGTAACACAGAAGACCATTTTATATCTATTACACATCAACCATTACTATATATTAGCTGATAACCATATAAAAACAAGTACCGTGATATCTCATACATATATTTGATACCCTATAGTAGAATATGTTAGGCTGACATGTAAAAATAGAGCATAAACTACTTACCAACTCGAGCACCTGCGTGTTTGCATTCATTCTTGGCTTTGTTTTGATATGCGTCGAGGAGAACAGCTGATGATGACGTCACATGGCGCGCACATTTAATTAAAGGGAGGTTGTCTTGTTCACATTTAATTAAAGGGGAGGTTGTCTTGTTCACATTTAAGGGGAGGTTGTCTTGTTCACATTTAAGGGGAGGTTGTCTTGTTCTCATTTAAGGGGAGGAGATGATGATGACGTCACATGGCGCGCACATTTAATTAAAGGGAGGTTGTCTTGTTCACATTTAAGGGGAGGTTGTCTTGTTCACATTTAATTAAAGGGAGGTTGTCTTGTTCACATTTAATTAAAGGGAGGTTGTCTTGTTCACATTTAAAGGGAGGTTGTCTTGTTCACATTTAATTAAAGGGGAGGTTGTCTTGTTCACATTTAAGGGGAGGTTGTCTTGTTCACATTTAAAGGGAGGTTGTCTTGTTCACATTTAATTAAAGGGAGGTTGTCTTGTTCACATTTAAGGGGAGGTTGTCTTGTTCACATTTAAGGGGAGGTTGTCTTGTTCACATTTAAGGGGAGGTTGTCTTGTTCACATTTAAGGGGAGGTTGTCTTGTTCACATTTAAGGGGAGGTTGTCTTGTTCACATTTAAGGGGAGGTTGTCTTGTTGGTGAATTGGGAGATAATGATTCCTCCAAACTATTCCCAGCAACAGGCCACCATTATTTCTGCTAATCTGGTCCTGTTTCCTAGCATACTTTGGAGGAATCAAGGCACTCCAATGTAACAAAAAAGAATTACCACCTTAAGATATCGTAGTACTTATAAATAGTAGTACTAAGATATCGTAGTACTTATAAATAGTAGTACTAAGATATCATAGTACTTATAAATAGTAGTACTAAGATATCGTAGTACTTATAAATAGTAGTACTAAGATATCATAGTACTTATAAATAGTAGTACTAAGATATCGTAGTACTTATAAATAGTAGTACTAAGATATCGTAGTACTTATAAATAGTAGTACTAAGATATCATAGTACTTATAAATAGTAGTACTAAGATGTCATAGTACTTATCCCTGTGTTGTTATCAGGCAATATAAAGGAATGGATGATAAAAATATTGATAATATGGTCTTTGTGTTATACGAGCTGACCATTATTCTTTCTAATGATGTTGCAATATATATTTTATTAATTAATTTGGGAGTTAAGGGACCCTGTGATGTAGTAAAAAAGTTGGAGAAAAATTAGTCCTTCAAATATTGCCACGAAACACCACCTATAGGGAAGGAGCTTGTTTCGTGGCATGGTCAGGAGGAATCAGAAGTCTCCAATTTTATACACGATCACAGGGTCCTTAATGCAGCAACATCAGGAGACTCTAAATAATCCTCTTGGTAAATATACAGAAGTACACCAAACTGTGCCATTTTTACTTGTTGGTGAATTGGAAGGCTACTGATTCCTCCTACCTATACCAGAAAACTGTAGAAGCCCCCAATGGTACTAAGAAGGGATCTGTTGTTTCGTGGCATAGTTTGGAGGAATCACAGACCTTCCAATTCACCAACAAGAAAACCTCCCCTTAATTAACAGTACTCATTTACTCACAGTAGTCTATAATAACTCACAGTAGATTTCTGGAAGAGGTATTTTCAGGTCTGTGGCTCCAGTTTGTGTCTCTCATTTTCACCACTGTGCTGGATGTTCCGGGTTTCTCTTATGCTACACAGTTCCATTACACAGTTTTGGAAGAGGCATTTTCAGGTCTGTGGCTCCAGTTCGTGTCTCTCATTTCACGGGTTTCTCTTATCATACACAGTTCCATTACACTCTTGTAAAGTGTAAGCTCACAACTGACTCTGCATTAACTACTTCCATCGGTAAGCTGTTCCATGTATTTACTTACCACTCTGTTACCAAATGCATACTTCCTCTTCTCCAGCCTTGATCTACTCTTGTATAGCTTCTTATTGTGTCCTCTTGTCACTGCATCTTCTCTCATTGTGAATAGCCCCTCACACACCTCCTCTTCATATTTCCCACTCAATATCTTACAAGTTTCTATCATGTCCCCTCTTATTCTCCTATATGCCAGCTGAGTTGGTAAGTCCAGTTTTCTTAAATAGTCTCTCCTCATAAGTCATCCCCTTCAGTGATGGAATCATCCTGGTAGCCATTCTCTGTACATTCTCTATAATCTCGATATCCTTCCTCTTGTACGGGCACCATACCTGATTTGCATATTCCAAATGGGTCCGAACCATGGCAGTGTATAGAGTTTTGAATTTTGCTTCATCAAGTGTCATTAATGTTCTTCTTATGATACCCACGACACTATTGGCCTTAATTGTTCACTTTTTCTGCAAAATGTTCCTCAAAATTTAACTGTCTGTTTATGGTCACTCCCAGATCTTTCTCAACTTCAACCTCATTTAGCTCATCCCTCATCCTGCACTTGAAGTTTTGCACATCTATATTACCAATTCTCATATATGAACACTTTTGAGGGTGGAACTTCAACAGCCATTTACCAGACCAGTTTTCCATTCTCTCCAGATCTTTCTGTAGTGCCTCACAATCTTCTAGTTTCCTTATTTCCTTGAATATTTTCGTGTCATCTGCATATAGGAACATGTTGCTATTTTCCACTACCTCTTCCAGGTCATTTATATACAGTACAAAAAGCAAGGGGCCCAACACGGATCCCTGAGGAACCCCGCTTAAGACATTCTTCAATTCTGACTTATATCCCTGTACCACCACACACTGTTTTCTTCCACTGATAAAAGACTCGATCCATCCCAATAGTTCCCCAGTAATGTTATAGCTCTTGGCCTTTTCAATTAACCTTTTATGAGGTACAGTGTCAAAGGCTTTTTTCAGGTCACAATATACCACGTCCACAGCCCCTCCTTCGTCAATTACCTGAGTCCATTTGTCCAATACTTGTATCAGTTGCAGTACTGTGGATCTTCCTGGCAGAAATCCATACTGCCTCCTGCTGAAAAGCTTGTTTTCCATCATATGGTTCATAATTCCGTTTCTAATGACTGACTCCCATCACCTTGCATATGACACTTGTGAGACTGACTGGTCTATAATTGCAAGCATCACACTTATCGCCCTTCTTAAATATAGCAGTAATGTTTGCAATTTTCCATTCACTGGGTACTTGACCGTCTCTCAATGACTTGTTGAAGATCATCCAAAGCGGTTCAACTAGTTCCTCTGCCACTTCTTTAATTACCCTTGGATGTAGGCCATCAGGTTCTGGGGATTTGTCCCTCTTCAGCTGGGGTGGTACTTATAAAGTGTCTTATATTTGTCATATAAGTAGAATTTTTACAGGTGTAACTATCTCATTCCTTTCCCATATGAAGTTATAGTATCATGTGTCCTCCAAGCAGAGTTTTATAGTTGTAATTTGAAGGTACAGTAGGGTACCACGTGTCATCCAAGCAGAGTTTAATAGGTGTAATTATCTCATTCCTATCCCATATGAATTAAGGTATAGTACCACGTGTCATCCAAGCAGAGTTTAATAGGTGTAATTATCTCTTTCCTTTCCCATAATTATGAAGGTACAGTACCACGTGTCATCCAAGCCAGAGTTTTATCGTTCTAATCTTACCTTAATAATGTCATCCATGCAGAGTTTTATAGGTGTAATCTTTCCTTTGCTTTCCCAATTATTAAAGATATCATAAGAACGTCATACAATAAATAAATAAAAAACTTAGTCCTAGTGTTCCATTTACTTTTTCTGCTAAGTACACAAGGTCAATTTCACGATTCTATTAAAAGGCACTGAAAAATGACCATCCATTCCCATCGCTCACAATTAAGTTAATTAACAATAGATAGGGTCATGTTTAGCTACAAAATCCTAATATTATTGTCTGGTATGATGTTGACTATTGACGTGTGTGGTGCTGGCTCCAGTCTGATGCTCGTATATATATATGGTTTTCTTAGTAACGTCTCTGGTTATAAGATTTGCTGGTTCGTGTAGAGAGAGTGGGTTCATGTAGTGAAGTGTAAGGGCCGGGGTATTTCAGTGTTGGTAAATCTGGAGTGACTCTGCATGATTCCTCCAAACTATTTCAAGTAACAGACCACCATTATTTTTGTTCATCTGGTCCTGTTGTTTCCTGGCATACTTTGGAGGAATGAAGGCACTCCAATGTACCAAAAGTGTATTATCCCCTTCATATGCAGACTGTCATGCCAAAACATCTACTCACCTTGTATGTCTTATGGAGGGTTGGGTTGGGTGTGTAATTCAAGAGTAAAACACTGAGTAATTATATATGATATATTATCTATCACAGAATTAGCAACAATTATAGTTACAAAACTTTCTTAGTCCCTTCATGTACTCCGCGAGGTTTTCCATTCCATTCCATATGGGGGAGTATTTATAGAGATCCAAGATAACTTATACATACATGAATTACAGCTCAGTATTGGTGTTTAACAAAATATACGTCGAAAACTTCAGAGATTACTGGACCTCTTCTTACGGTCAAACTTGTACTTGACGCTGAAGTGTACAGGCTGAGAATCGCTCCCAATACCCCTGTAACACATTGAATTAAAGGAATCAACATTTTGTGGTCAATTTGGAGTCAATGTAGGCCTCCAAACTCATTCTATAAAACACAGCCCCTGTTTAATTTCATATGGAGGGGTTCGAACTGTTTCCTGGCATAGTTTGGAGGAATCAGTACAAGACCACCGAGGAAAAGATCTCGTGGCGATAAATTGGAGGGCTACTGAATCCTCCAAACTATGGCACAAAACCGATTCCCTATTTGTAGCCTAACAGTGAAGTGATTTAAAATGTTTCCTGTGGAATATTTTAATTAGAACTTTATAGGAATCAGCTAGTAGTCATCCAATTATCAAAAGAAGTTAATACACATTCCATTCTACTATATAAATCACCACAATAAAATAACCAGCAGAGACTGACATAAAAAAATAAAAAAACAATAATAAAACAATGCCTCACCCGCCCCCGCCGAAGTTGCCACCTAAGCCGAAGGTGGTCTGCCTGTTGGGGCTGAACTCGTACTTGAGGCCACCATTGACGTCAGTATCAAAATTAGACGAACTGCAGAGGGAAGACAAAAATGGTAAGTACTAAACAAAATGCAAGGAAATGTAGCTTAATTAAATGGGATATACGAAGCCAAAAGTGGTGGAGGTATAACAAGAATAAGAGGATATGAAGTAAAAGGGTGACTACTACTACTACTACTACTAGCCGAAAGTGGTGGAGGTATAACAAGAATAAGAGGACATATGAAATTAAATGGAGACTACTACTACTACTACTACTACTACTACTACTACTACTTGAGAAACATAATATGCACATTTTATAAATCAGACATCAAATTTATAACTTACCCACGCGTATTTGAAACATCGGCACCGAGGTTGGCAAAGATGGAATGTTTATCTGAGAAGGAGTGGCTACCGGTGGCTGTTCCCGTGTACTTGTGTGTTCTGTAGCCCAGCAGACACAGATAATTGGTTAGAAAAAAAGTTTGATAATGGCATGACACTAGCACAAAGAAGCAATATTGTAAAAAAAAAAAAAAAAAAAGGATAGTGATATAAACACCTTAATTGATAATATCATGCAAGGTCCAAGGTTTAAAGTATTCTTTAAACCTTGGCAAGGTCCAGGGATCACCTTTGGACCTTGATGGCATGTGTATAGCTAAATAACACTAGCAAAGAGA
Source organism: Petrolisthes cinctipes (assembly GCA_033782935.1). Lineage (NCBI taxonomy): Eukaryota > Metazoa > Arthropoda > Malacostraca > Decapoda > Porcellanidae > Petrolisthes > Petrolisthes cinctipes. Next base: position 14,274 of record JAWQEG010002524.1, on the reverse strand, counting down.
AGCAATATAGTAAAAAAAAAAAAGGATCGTGATAAAAATACACCTTGATAATGGCAATAGCACAAAGAAACAATACTGTATAAAAAAAAGGACCGTGATAAATACACCTTGATAATGGCATGTAGGCCTATATAATTAAATGACACTAGCACAAAGAAACAATATTGTAAACAAAAAAGGATTCTGATAAAAATTTACCCTGATATAATGGCTTGTAAACATTTAAGTAGGCTAGGCTAGCACCCCAAGTTGACCGCACCGACTTATAAAACCTTTATGAAGACTTATGGAGTGGTAGAATCTCACCTTGTGTCGGGGTTGTATGAGCTGCCAGGATTGAAGTTGAATTTAGTGGGGCTGGGGACGCCAAGGTTGAAATTCAGTCTGTTGAGGCAGGCAGGAGAGGCATACATCAGAGAGAGAGAGAGAGAGAGAGACCTTACATAATAATTGGTAGAGAAAATGAAATAAGTTAAGTAGCCTTCACAGCATCAGACTGGATCACATTGAACATTAAGTATGATTTAACACAATTAAATATTCATCAGAGGAGAAGGTGTACAAGAATAAAAAAATAAAAGTTTGTTGACTGACGATTAGGACTTACGGAGGGATCGTTGGCAAGCTGATACGAGAAGGAGGGAGAATCTGTCTCTTGTTACGATGGTGGTGGTCCCAATCGTCCTCGTCCACATCGAAGTCGTCATCATCCCGTTCCAAGTACTCAGGTTGTGTTGGTTGGTGCTCGAGATGTAAGTTGCCAGGGTGGAGGACGATATATTGTGGCTGGGGATAGTAGAATGCTGGAGGGATGACTGATGACGAGGACTCTGCCACCATCACCATCACCAGCAGACACACAGAGGAGAGAAAAAGTGAGGAGGCCATGTTAACTGCTTGGTGTCTTGACTCACTCTGATGGTTTGTTGATCCAAGTCTCGCTATATATATACGGTATACCGCTGGAACTGGGAAACCAGACTTAACAACACGCGCGTGCCTCTTGCACTTCTTTCCTACAACGGAGTGAATGTGCTAAGCAGGTAGGTAATACCCACCCGACACACTGACGTCATTTTCCTGGTAGAAAGTGAGTTGAATTGATTAGAGGGTAACGTTCCACATCAGTAGCCTATTAACGGGATACTATACTTTTTGTACATACATTAGAGTGCCTTGATTCCTCAAAACTATTCCAAGCAACAGGCCACCATTATTATTGTTAAAATGGTCCTGTTTTCTGGTATAACTTTGGTATAATCAAGGCTCTCCAATGTACAAAAAGTATATATACCATCCCACAAAGAGGATAATTATTTTAAGTTGAATTGATATAGGCTCATGATTCCTCCATACGTACTATACCAGAATTACCTCAGTACACGAGTAGGGGATTTGTTTTGTAGCATAGTGTGGAGAAATCAGTAACCCTCCAAATGACCCAGTAGTAGCCTAATGATGCCCCTCTGAATATACAGTACAGTGAACCATAATATTACCTTCTCGTCCAATCATTACCTTGGAAATGTTAGATTCTTTATTTCGGGTATACCTCAGGCGACAAACTGTTATTAATTGATCCTCAATTTTAATAGAGAGGCCTATATACCTACATCACCGTGACAAATAATAGGCCAAAACAACCTGGCGACGATCACACTGTCAAAACAAATTCAACGTAAAGTGAGTATTTCCTATTTGTCATCTTCGTTTTTTCTTGTTTGTTTTAAGAACTAAATATATCCTAACTCCTCTGTATTTAAAACACTAAGCTAAGCAACAGACCAAATCAGATAAATTAAAGTATATATAGTCTGTTTATTGGATTATTTTGGAGGAATCAGTTGTATGTTAATTTGCTAAAATATCTAACCACATAAATCACAACGGATATTTTTAAGGTAACGTTGAATTTCCTTGTTAAAAAACGCCACGCATTTCATATTTTAGTCAATTTCACTCATTTCTTTGACCACTGATCAGCACATTTCTATTCTCCTTCCACAGTTTCGTTCCTGGAAGAAATCATAATAAAAGAATTCCAGTTTCAACACACACACACACACACAAATACTGACAATTTTTTCAATACACACACACACATACACATTGACGTCACAACACTGCAATCAATCACTAAACCTTACACACACACACACACAAAAAACACGTCATAATTGCATTCACCGAACCTGATGCTCTTACACACACACAGAAGTTCCCTATATCAAGGTCACACAAACTCACAACAGGAAAATATTGTGTATGCTCTCCAGATGGCAAGAGGGGGAAGGCCGATGGGGTGGGGTGGGGTTGGGCAAGAGGGGGAAGGCCAATGGGGTGGGGTGGGGTTTGGGGGGGGTGGAGTACGGTGGATACAATAACTTTCTCTACTCCTGCCTGTACCTCTGAACTCTGTGATGGGGTTGATGACTTATTAATATTGTATAGTAGTTTTTTTTTTATAGTTTTGTTTCTGTGTTTTTTTTTTTGTAGTAGGTTTGTTCATAATTCTCAACAGGAAAAGATTTACAAAGATAGCTGCGTGGTGTTTTCTCCTATGTTATAATATTAGGCTACTCTCGATCCTGTCATATTCTACTCTTTCTCCTGTCATATTCTACTCTTTCTCCTGTCATATTCTACTCTTTCTCCTGTCATATTCTACTCTTTCTTTTGTCACATTCTACTCTTTCTCTTGTTACATTTTACTCTTTCGATCCCTTAATTGTCACATTCTACTCTTTCTTTTGTCATATTCTACTCTTTCTCTTGTCACTCTTTCTCCTGTCATATTCTACTCTTTCTCCTGTCACATTCTACTCTTTCTCTTGTCATATTCTACTCTTTCTCCTATCATATTCTACTCTTTCTCCTGTCACATTCTACTCTTTCTCTTGTCATATTCTACTCTTTTTCTTATTACATTCTACTCTTTCTTTTGTTACATTCTACTCTTTCTCCTGTAACTCTCTTTCTCTTGTCACATGCTACTCTTTCTCTTGTCACATTCTACTCTTTCGAAATCCTATCACATTCTACTCTTTCTCTTGTTACATTTTACTCTTTCGATCCCTTGTCACATTCTACTCTTTCTTTTGTCATATTCTACTCTTTCTCTTGTCACTCTTTCTCCTGTCATATTCTACTCTTTCTCCTGTCACATTCTACTCTTTCTCTTGTCATATTCTACTCTTTCTCCTATCATATTCTACTCTTTCTTTTGTTACATTCTACTCTTTCTCTTGTCATCTTCTACTCTTTCTCCTGTCATATTCTACTCTTTCTCCTATCATATTCTACTCTTTCTTTTGTTACATTCTACTCTTTCTCTTGTCATCTTCTACTCTTTCTCCTGTCATATTCTACTCTTTCTCCTGTCATATTCTACTCTTTCTCTTGTCATATTCTACTCTTTCTCTTGTTACATTTTACTCTTTCGATCCCTTGTCACATTCTACTCTTTCTTTTGTTACGTTCTACTCTTTCTCCTGTAACTCTTTCTCTTGTCACATGCTACTCTTTCTCTTGTCACATTCTACTCTTTCGAAATCCTGTCACATTCTACTCTTTCTCCTGTCACATTTTACTCTTTCTTTTGTCACATTCTACTCTTTCGCTCCCTTGTCACATTCTACTCTTTCTCTTGTCATATTCTACTCCTCCCCGTAGTTCTATCTCTTCCTGCTGATATATTAAATCGTATGTATACAACGTAATACCTACAATAATTATCTTCTAATATTTCTCAACAAATTTATTACCTCATTTAATTGATCATATAGTCTAATATAAGAATTCATTCATTGGGTCATATTCAAGATCGTTTGTGGTGCATACGATGGTGTGGTACCGGTACGATGGTTCCATAGACAAACAACAGAGCCGTTGTACAGTACCACACCATCGTATACACCACGGATGTTCTTGAATACGGCCCATACACAGAGCTATACACATAGAGCGCGCAACCCCCCCCCCCCCCCTGGAGCGTCGCCACCGGAAGTGGGTTGGCGGCCATGATAAGTTGCCCTTCCCCTCAACCCGCCAGCCTGTTAGCTTATGCCAGGGTAAGATATTATTTCATTTATTCGGTCTTTCATTGATGATATGGTATATTAACTACATTATAGTGACTCACAATATATGAATAAGTATTTCTTTAACCGATATATCAGTGAATGGCTGATTAAATATAAATACATTTCGGTTAAAAGGTGAAATGAGTTAGATAAACAAAACTATCGTTGGCTCTCATCCACAGTCACCTTCTTATAATATATAATATTATATATATATAAGGTGAAATGAGTTAGATAAACAAAACTATCGTTGGCTCTCATCCACAGTCACCTTCTTATAATATTTATATACAACGTACTTAATCTCTATTATGATCAGTATTTTATGTTCACATTGTTCAGTATGAATGTATGTATGTCACACTAGAGTAATATGTGTGTATATATGCATATCACACTAGAATATGTGTGTATGTATGTATGTCACACTAGAATATGTGTGTATGTATGTATGTCACACTAGAGTAATTAATATGTATGTATGTCACACTAGAATACGTGTGTATGTATGTATATGTCACACTAGAGTAATATGTATGTCACAATAGAGTAATATGTATGTATGTCACACTAGAATAATTTTGTATGTATGTATGTCACACTAGAGTAATATGTATGTATGTATATATGTCACACTAGAATAATATGTATGTATGTATGTCACATTAGAGTAATATGTATGTATGTATATATGTCACTAGAATAATATGTATGTATGTATATATGTCACACTAGAGTAGTATGTATGTATGTATATATGTCACACTAGAATAATATGTATGTATGTATATATGTCACACTAGAATAATATGTATGTATGTCACACTATAGTAATATGTATGTATGTCACACTAGAGTAATATGTATGTATGTATGTATGTCACACTAGAGTAGTATGTATGTATGTATGTCACACTAGAGTAGTATGTATGTATGTATGTCACACTAGAATAATATGTATGTATGTCACACTAGAGTAATATGTATGTATGTCACACTAGAGTAATATGTATGTATGTATGAATGTCACACTAGAGTAATATGTATGTATGCATGAATGTCACACTAGAGTAATATGTATGTATGTATGTAAGGTAAGTGGAGGGAGAGGGAGACAGATTACAGTTATATATATTTGTCTTGTTTAATAAACCAGTTTAAGTTTAATTTCTTTGCATAATTTTCCGTATTGACATTATCTTAGCCTTGTTAATTGATTTAAAAAAACCTGCATAATTAGATAACAAGATACAATGCTTTACAAATCAGGGAAATGTCAATAACTGTGGATAGAAACAAAGGGCATTTCAAAATGGCCGCCGAGTAGGCTGGCTGGCGACACTCCTCCCCTACCTAATAACACAGGGTCGATCACTCTATGTGTGTAGCTCTGTGGCCCATACATAATAAATAGTCTGCTAATCTTCTACAATGCTCGTGTCCGATTTTATGTCTGACGGTCCATTAGAATTCAGATTATATAAATTACTGACAGCAATTTCTAAGGAGTACTATGACTATATTATCAGTTAGCTAATGAGGATATGTTTCTTATATATTGAAAGAGAATGAGATACTCGAAAACAACAGGTAATGAAAAGATTTATTAACTGTCCGTCCAAGTCAGCGTCATTCAAGCGTGTTCGAACACCTCGGGGCCTACAGTTTTGGCGGGAAAATTCCAAGTGCCTGGGCTCGGTTGCTATCCACAGGAGTAGCCCACAGAGCTATAAACATAGAGCTCGCCACCCCCCCCTGGCGTGTCGCCACCGGAAGTGGGTTGGCGGCCATGATGCCTGCCCATCCCCTCAACCCGCCAGCCTGTTAGCTTATGCCAGGGTAAGATATTATTTCATTTATTCGGTCTTTTATTGATGATATGGTATATTAACTACATTATAGTGACTCACAATATATGAATAAGTATTTCTTTAACCGATATATTAGTGAATGGCTGATTAAATACAAATACATTTCGGTTAATAGGTGAAATGAGTTAGATAAACAAAACTATCGTTGGCTCTCATCCACAGTCACCTTCTTATAATATTTATATACAACGTACTTAATCTCTATTATGATAAGTATTTTATGTTCACATTGTTCAGTATGTATGTATGTATGTATGTCACACTAGAGTAATATGTGTGTATGTATGCATGTCACACTAGAATATGTGTGTATGTATGCATGTATGTCACACTAGAGTAATATGTATCTATGTATGTCACACTAGAGTAATATGTATGTATGTCACACTAGAGTAATATGTATGTATGTCACACTAGAGTAATATGTATGTATGTATGTATTTCACACTAGAGTAATATGTATGTATGTATGTATGTTACACTAGAATAATTAATATGTATGTATATATGTCATACTAGAATAATATGTATGTATGTCACACTAGAGTAATATGTATGTATGTATGTAAGGTAAGTGGAGGGAGAGGGAGACAGATTACAGTTATATATATTTGTCTTGTTTAATAAACCAGTTTAAGTTTAATTTCTTTGCATAATTTTCCGTATGGACATTATCTTAGCCTTGTTAATTGATTTAAAAAAACCTGCATAATTAGATAACAAGATACAATGCTTTACAAATCAGGGAAATGTCAATAACTGTGGATAGAAACAAAGGGCATTTCAAAATGGCCGCCGAGTAGGCTGGCTGGCGACACTCCTCCCCTACCTAATAACACAGGGTCGATCACTCTATGTGTGTAGCTCTGTGGCCCATACATAATAAATAGTCTGCTAATCTTCTACAATGCTCGTGTCCGATTTTATGTCTGACGGTCCATTAGAATTCAGATTATATAAATTACTGACAGCAATTTCTAAGGAGTACTATGACTATATTATCAGTTAGCTAATGAGGATATGTTTCTTATATATTGAAAGAGAATGAGATACTCGAAAACAACAGGTAATGAAAAGATTTATTAACTGTCCGTCCAAGTCAGCGTCATTCAAGCGTGTTCGAACACCTCGGGGCCTACAGTTTTGGCGGGAAAATTCCAAGTGCCTGGGCTCGGTTGCTATCCACAGGAGTAGCCCACAGAGCTATAAACATAGAGCTCGCCACCCCCCCCTGGCGTGTCGCCACCGGAAGTGGGTTGGCGGCCATGATGCCTGCCCATCCCCTCAACCCGCCAGCCTGTTAGCTTATGCCAGGGTAAGATATTATTTCATTTATTCGGTCTTTTATTGATGATATGGTATATTAACTACATTATAGTGACTCACAATATATGAATAAGTATTTCTTTAACCGATATATTAGTGAATGGCTGATTAAATACAAATACATTTCGGTTAATAGGTGAAATTAGTTAGATAAACAAAACTATCGTTGGCTCTCATCCACAGTCACCTTCTTATAATATATAATATTATATATATATAAGGTGAAATGAGTTAGATAAACAAAACTATCGTTGGCTCTCATCCACAGTCACCTTCTTATAATATTTATATACAACGTACTTAATCTCTATTATGATAAGTATTTTATGTTCACATTGTTCAGTATGTATGTATGTATGTATGTCACACTAGAGTAATATGTGTGTATGTATGCATGTCACACTAGAATATGTGTGTATGTATGCATGTATGTCACACTAGAGTAATATGTATCTATGTATGTCACACTAGAGTAATATGTATGTATGTCACACTAGAGTAATATGTATGTATGTCACACTAGAGTAATATGTATGTATGTATGTATTTCACACTAGAGTAATATGTATGTATGTATGTATGTTACACTAGAATAATTAATATGTATGTATATATGTCATACTAGAATAATATGTATGTATGTCACACTAGAGTAATATGTATGTATGTATGTATGTAAGGTAAGTGGAGGGAGAGGGAGACAGATTACAGTTATATATATTTGTCTTGTTTAATAAACCAGTTTAAGTTTAATTTCTTTGCATAATTTTCCGTATGGACATTATCTCAGCCTTGTTAATTGATTTAACAAAACCTTTATAATTAGATAACAAGATACAATGCTTTACAAATCAGGGAAATGTCAATAACTGTGGAAAAAAACATACTATACAAGTACGTACGGGAGTTCAATGGGCAAGTATCTATACAATAGAGCGCTCGCCTGTGGTGACACTCCTCCCCTATCTAATAACACAGGGTTAAGCGCTCTATGTTTATAGCTCTGCTGTGTTTATAGCTCTGGAGTAGCCTCGTTTCGTGACATATGGCCAAGTATGAGAAAGCATAGCAAAACATTGCAAATCATATTATATTAATATTATTATATATAGTGCTTGGGTCACTACAATATCATTACGTATAAGGGAATAATTAAAGTTGTCATGATTCTTTTGTTTACAATGTTCTTATACTTTATTATATATCTTACATATATATACTGTAAATTATATTCACATTATTTTGATAGATTCTTAGATACTATAAGTTCAAATATAATTATAATAGTAGAGATGTAAAGTAGATAATGATATATATATAAAGAGAGAGATATGTGGAGATAGAGGTAAAATTATACATATAAAGTATAATATGTATAGAAATTTATGGATGTAATTATGATAAAATACAGAAATGTTGAAATGCAGAGATATATATATGTCTCCACGTAAACATATAAACAAACAAACAAACAAACAAACACAAGACTTGAGAGTTAAATAAGGCAGGTTAGAATCTGTTGTTGTTGTTGTTATTTTTGTTTTTGTTTTCCACCAGTTTAGAATCTGTTGTTGTTCTTGTTTATAATCTGTTGTTGTTGTTGTTGTTATTCTTCTTCTTTTTTCTACCAGTTTAGAATCTGTTGTTGTTGTTTTTTCCACCAGTTTAGAATCTCGTTATTTTTTTTTTACCAGTTTAGAATCGTGTTTTTGTTGTTGTTTGTGTTTTTGTTTTTGTTTTGTTGTTGCTGTTGTTTTTGTTTTTCCACCAGTTTAAAATCTGTTGTTGTTATTCTTGTTATTCTTTTTCTTCTTCCACCAGTTTAGAATCTGTTATTGTTGTTGTTGCTTTTTTTCCAGAGGTGAGGGGGAGGACACACCGTTTTAGGACAGCAATAAGGATAAGGAAGGTCCACATCTGTCCTTGTCATACAGGGTGGGGTTGGAATCTCCTCCTTACCACACCTGTACAGAAAAAAAATAAAAAAATAAATAGAGTTGACTTGTCTCTCCTGTAGAAAAAAATAGGGTTGACTTGTCTCTCCTGTAGAAAAAACTAGGGTTGACTTGTCTCTCCTGTACAGAAAAATATATAGGTTTGACTTGTCTCACCTGTAGATAAAAATAGGGTTGACTTGTCTCTCCTGTAGAAAAAAATAGGGTTGACTTGTCTCACCTGTAGATAAAAATATATAGGGATGACTTGTCTCTCCTGTAGATAAAAATATATAGGGATGACTTGTCTCTCCTGTAGATAAAAATAGAGTTGACTTGTCTCTCATGTACATAAAAAAATTGGGTTGACTTGTCTCTCCTGTAGAAAAAAATAGGGTTGACTTGTCTCACCTGTAGAATTTATAATGACACTAATTTACTACTACTACTATTACTACTACTACTATTACTACTACTACTATTACTACTACTACTACTATTACTACTACTACTACTACTACTACTACTACTACTACTACTACTACTACTACTACTACTACTACTACTACTACTACAACAACTACTACTACTACTACTACTACTACTACTACTACTACTACTACTACTACTACAACAACTACTACTACTACTACTACTACTACTACTACTACTACTACTACTACTACTACTACTACTACTACTACTACAACTACTACTACTACTACTACTACTACTACTACTACTACTACTACTACTACTACAACAACTACTACTACTACTACTACTACTACTACTACTACTACTACTACTACTACTACTACTACTACTACTACTACTACAACAACTACTACTACTACTACTACTACTACTACTACAACATAAAATACTCCATTACTCCATCTCTCCTCCTCTTTCTCCTCCACCTCCTTACTCCATCACTCCTCCTCCACCTCCTCTTTCTCCTACTTTTCCTTACTCCATCACTCCTCTTTCTCCTCCACCTCCTTACTCCATCACTCCTCCATCACTCTTTCTCCTCACTCCATCACTCCTCTTTCTCCTTACTCCACCATCTCTACTCCTCCTCTTTCTCCTCTTTTTATTTTTTTCTCCTTCTGCAGCGCCTTCGTCAGTATAGTATATAGTATAAATAGTTACTCACAAGGCCCACTCGATGTACATGTGTCCCCATAGGTTGGTACAGACGGCTCTCTTACACCCTGGTAATGTCTGGGTCCCTCCGTCAGGTAACACAAGCCCTTCCTCTACTGATACACACTTCCCTGGTTGGTCTGAAAAAGGAGGGAAGGGATGAGAGAGAAGATTAGCGATGAGTGAGGGAAGGGAGATGAGGGAGGGAGGGAGTGTGGGTGTGAAGGAGCTAGGGAGGGAGAGGAGAGATGAGGGAGGAAAGGGAGGGATGAGGGATAAGTGAGAGGATGAAGGAGGGAGAGGTGGAATGAGGGAGGAAAGGGAGGGAGGGATGAGAGAGAGGATGAGGGAGAAGAGGGAGGAAAGGGTGGAATGAGGGAGGGAGAGGATGAGGGAAAGGAAGGGATGGAATGAGGGAGGGAGAAGGTGTGAGGGATGAGGGAAGAAAGGGAGTGGGAATTTGTAAGGGAGAGGAGGGATGAGAGGGAGGAAAGGGAACGGGAAGGTGTAAGGGAGAGGAGGGATGAGGGGAAGGAAGGGATGGAATGAGGGAGGGAGGGGAAGAAAGGGAAGGATAGAATAAAGGAGAGGGGAGGAAAGAGAAGAGAGAAATGAGAGAAAGGTTATAGGGAAGGAGGGGAATGTATAAAGGAAGAGAGGGAAGAAAGAGAAGGGAGAAATGAGGGAAAGAGAACCGACAAGAAAAGTTATGTATAGTGTAATATAAATAAAAGGGAATAGAAGGAAAGGAAGAGAAAAGGGAAGGGAAGGAAAGGAAAGGAAGAGAAAAGGGAAGGAAAGAAAGAGAAAAGATAAGGGAAGGGAAGGAAAGGAAGAGTAAAGATAAGGGAATAGAAGGAAAGGAAGAGAAAAGGGAAGGGAAGGGAAGGAAGAGAAAGGGGAAAGGAAGGGAAGGAAAGGAAGAGTAAAGATAAGGGAAGGGAAGGAAGAGAAAGATAAGGGAAGGAAAGGAAAGGAAGAGAAAGGGGAAGGGAAGGGAAGGGAAGGAAAGGAAGAGAAAATGGAAGAGAAGGAAGAGAAAAGGGAAGGGAAGGAAAGGAAGAGAAAGGGGAATAGAAGGAAAGGAAGAGAAAAGATAAGGGAAGGAAAGGAAGAGAAAAGGGAAAGGAAAGGAAGAGTAAAGGGAAGGGAAGGAAAGGAAGAGTAAAGATAAGGGAAGAGAAGGAAGAGAAAAGGGAAGGGAAGGAAAGGAAGAGAAGAAGGAAGGGAAGGAAAGGAAGAGAAAAGGGAAGGAAAGAAAGAGAAAAGATAAGGGAAGGGAAGGAAAGGAAGAGAAGAAGGAAGGGAATTGAAGAAAAGGAAGAGAAAGGGGAATGGAAGGAAAGGAAGAGTAAAGGGAAGGAAAGGAAGAGAAAAGGGAAGGGAAGGAAAGGAAGAGTAAAGATAAG
>JAWQEG010002523.1:0-37430 GCA_033782935.1 Petrolisthes cinctipes | reverse complement strand
TACATACCATACATACATACATACATACATACATACATACATACATACATACATACATACATACATACATACATACATACATACATACATACATACATACATACATACATACATACATACATACATACATACATACATACATACATACATACATACATACATACATACATACATACATACATACATACATACATACATACATACATACATACATACATACATACATACATACATACATACATACATACATACATACATACATACATACATACATACATACATACATACATACATACATACATACATACATACATACATACATACATACATACATACATACATACATACATACATACATACATACATACATACATACATACATACATACATACATACATACATACATACATACATACATACATACATACATACATACATACATACATACATACATACATACATACATACATACATACATACATACATACATACATACATACATACATACATACATACATACATACATACATACATACATACATACATACATACATACATACATACATACATACATACATACATACATACATACATACATACATACATACATACATACATACATACATACATACATACATACATACATACATACATACATACATACATACATACATACATTGAAGGGGGTTGGAGGAAGGAAGGGAAGGGGGTTGGAGGAAGGAAGGGAAGGGGGTTGGAGGAAGGAAGGGAAGGGGGTTGGAGGAAGGAAGGGAAGGGGGTTGGAGGAACGGAGGGAAGGGGGTTGGAGGAAGGGAGGGAAGGAGGTTGGAGGAAGGGAAAAAGGGGGTTGAAGGAAGGGAAGGAATGGGATTGAAGGAAAGGAGGAATAGATTTGGAGAAGAGGATGGAATAGTTTGAAAAGAGCCAAGGGGAAAGATGACCAAGAAAGGGAGGGTCAAGCTATGAGAGGAAAGACAGAGTGAAACTAGGAAGAGTGAGAAGAAAAGAGAAGCCATTGAACGTGATGGGATTAGGATTGGATGGAGCACAGGACGGGCGAGGGGAGAGAGGTATACCGGTACTCGTATGTATGTATGTATGTATGCCAGGGAGAACGAGGTAAGGTATGTATGTATGTACTTTAAACTGGAGAAACGATACCCAAGGAATTCTGCGAGTGTGGGTGTTGGTTGGGGTGGAGTTGTTGTTGTTGTTGTTGGCAGGTTGGGTTTGCGAGTAGATGGTTAATTTCAGACACTTTTCTGTACACGACATCATCTACTCCCCAAGTTGTGAAAAATGACTGTTGCATATAATATTATGTCTTAAAAAAAAAATAGTTTAATATATATTCTCTCCATACCAAACACCCTTCCTTCCTTATTCAATCGTCGCTTCACATTTATCAAGACGATAACATTACGAAAAAAAAAAAAAAATTAATCCCCGTTTCACATTCAGCAAGATAGTAAAAATAAATAAATATATAAATATTCGTTCCCCCATCTTTTTGTCGCTGTCTCTCCCCCCGCCCCCCAGCAGCAGCCACGCCAGATGAAATACAAATTACTGAAGACCTCGTAGTGGTATTCTTAAAACACGTTGCCTGACTGACTGCCTGACTGAAAACACGTTGCCTGACTGACTGACTGAAAACACGTTGCCTGACTGATCGACTGACTGCCTGACTGAAAACACGTTGCCTGACTGACTGACTGAAAACACGTTGCCTGACTGACTGACTGACTGACTAACTAACTAACTAACTAACTAACTGACTGACTGACTGCCTAACTGACTAACTAACTAACTAACTAACTAACTGCCTGACTAACTGACTGCCTGACTAACTGACTAACAAACTAACTGACTGACTGACTGACTGACTGACTGACTGACTGACTGACTGACTGACTGACTGACTGACTGACTGACTGACTGACTAACTAACTAACTAACTAACTAACTAACTAACTATCTAACTAACTAACTAACTGCCTACCTGCCTGCCTGACTAACTAACCAACTAACTAACTAACTAACTGCCTGCCTGCCTGAATAACTAACTGACTGACTAACTAACTAACTAACTAACTAACTAACTAACTAACTAACTGCCTGACTAACTGACTAACAAACTAACTGCCTGCCTGACTGACTGACTGACTGACTGACTGACTGACTGACTGACTGACTAACTAACTAACTAACTAACTAACTAACTGACTGACTGCCTAACTAACTAACTAACTAACTAACTAACTAACTAACTAACTGCCTGCCTGAATAACTAACTGACTGACTGACTGCCTAACTAACTAACTAACTGCCTACCTGCCTGCCTGACTAACTAACTAACTGCCTGCCTGAATAACTAACTGACTGACTAACTGACTGACTGACTGACTGACTCTGTACTACCATGACACAATTTGCAGTTTGCCTCCCACACCCTGATACTCCAACTTTAAAGGTGCGACAAACGACACCTTCCACTCACCTGACTAAATTAAACCAATCGTCCCACTTGCCCTGACAAAAAAAAAAAAAAAAAAAAAAAAAAAAAAAAAAAATCTACACCCACACACCCACACAGACAGACAGACAGACAGACAGACAGACAGACAGACAGACACACACACACACACACACACACACACTAGAAATCACACACACACTAGAAATCACAAACACACACCTACACACACACACACACACTACAAATCACACATATACACACACACACACACACTAGAAATCACACACACACACATAGACACACACACACACTACAAATCACACATATACACACACCGTCAACCCTGCTCGTTTGTCCTGATCAATTCCCAATATATTTTCAAACAAACTGAACTGATAAACCTTCATGTTTTTTCAAAGAGACAAGTTTTTATTCTCGCTTTTCCACTGATTACTGCCTTTTGTTGTGTGTGTGTGTGTGTGTGTGTGTGTGTGTGTGTGTGTGTGTGTGTGTGTGTGTGTGTGTGTGTGTGAAATTCAACTTGGTGCATGGAGTCCTGTGTGTGTGTGTGTGTGTGTGTGTGTGTGTGTGTGTGTGTGTGTGTGTGTGTGTGTGTGTGTGTGTGTGTGTGTGTGTGTGTGTGTGTGTGTGTGTGTGTGTGTGTGTGTAAATAGAAAGTAATATTTGGATGTATCTGAAATATTATGAAAGTGAGTGTAAAAGTCTCAAGATGTATACCAAAATGACTGTGTTAACGAAAGTGATGACAATAATATAACAATTAATTAAATAGAAAATGCTTATAACAAACAATGATGATCCGAATATAAAGGTGATGACTGAATTTGTATAGTGATGACATGGCTTTGTATGCAAGAATATCCGTAGTGGTGATAGTGGTGATAGTGGTGATAGTGGTAGTGGTGGTGGTGGTGGTAACGATACGATGGCTCTGTGGTGTGTGTGTGTGTGTGTGTGTGTGTGTGTGTGTGTGTGTGTGTGTGTGTGTGTGTGTGTGTGTGTGTGTGTGTGTGTGTGTGTGTGTTCAGGGGAGTCACCATCGTACTGTACCACGCTATTTTCAACACCATTACTGTTCTTGCATACGAGGTCTACAAATCATGGGTTCTGAAATTCACGACCCGTTGGAAATTACTGGTGCCAATAATAAAAGACTTATTTATTACTCCAATTATTCTGGTGTGGTGTTAAGGGGGAAGTACAGTACAGTGTTGGTTAATCTGGAGCAACTGATTCCTCCAAACTATTCCAAGCAACAGAACACCATTATTTTTTCATTCATCTAGTCCTGTTTTGGAGTGCCATGATTCCTCCAAAGTATACCAGAAAACACAACCAGAGGAACAAAAAAAAAATAATAATAATAATAATGGTGGCCTGTTGACTGGAATAGTTTGGAGGAATCAATTGCTCCAGATTTGCCAACACTGTACTTCCTCCTTAATGAGACCCCACCCCAAAAAAATATCCTTGACACTACGTTCCTCCTACAAAGTCCCTTCCCTCTACACCAAAATCCAAATCTTTCCAAACTCCCATCACACATCGCCTTGGTAATGTGTTCAGCTGAGTTCAAGAGGCCGAGCTGAGGGTAATACGAGAAGAAGCTAACTGTTATGGTGTGTGTGTGTGAGAGAGAGAGAGAGGAGGGGGTGGTCCAGAATTATGTGAGGAGGAGGAGGAGGAGGAGAAATAAGAAGAGAAGAGGAGGAGGAGAAAGAGGAGGAGGAAGAGGAGAAAAATTTAAAGGAGGAGGAGCAAGGGGAAGAGGAGGAGGAGAAAGAGGAGGAGGAAGAGGAGAAAAATAAAAAGGAGGAGGAGCAAGGGGAAGAGGAGGAGGAGAAAGAGGAGGAGGCAGAGGAGAAAAATAAAAAGGAGGAGGAGCAAGGGGAAGAGGAGGAGGAGAAAGAGGAGAAAAATAAAAAGGAGGAGGAGAAAGAGGAAAAGGATGGGGAGGAGACAGAGGAGAAGGAGGAGACGGAAGGAGCTGGGTGAATACAAAGGAATACAAAGGAAATACAAGCAACAGGAGGCCCATAGTGACCTTTTACGAGTTACCTGTTTAACCTTTATTTCTCGTTTCAGACTGGGGATAGAGCTGGAATAAATTTTCATAATTAATTTTATAAGAGTTTTTAACGATTTTAAAAGTTTCTATGAGGTCGCCACGTGTTCTACGATTTTGAAGAGAAAACATGTTGAGCTTTTTTAATCTTTCCTCATATGTCAAATTACGAATGTCAGGGATCATTTTAGTTGCTCTTCTTTGTACACTTTCCAACCTTTTAGCATCTTTAGCATAACAGGGGGACCATAGTTGAACTGAGTACCAGATTTTAAATGTGGTCTAAATGTGGTCTAACAAGAGATGTATATAAGCGCGTTATTACATCTGGTGACTTATATTAAAAATTCCGAGCAATAAAGCCTAAAAATACATTTGCTATTTTACTTGCTGCCAAACACTGCACACTCGTCTTTAGATAAGGAGGAGGAGGAAGAGGAGGTGGAGGAGGAAGAGAAAAAATAGAAGGAGAAGGAGGAAGACGAAGAAAATTAGAAGGAATAGGAGGACAAATACAAGAAGGAGTAAGGAGGAAGAGGAAGAAGAAAATGAGAAGGAAAAGGAGGAGGACAAATACAAGAAGGAGTAAGGAGGAAGAGAAAGAAGAAAATGAGAAAGAAGAGGAGGAGGAAAAATACAAGAAGGAGTAAGGAGGAAGAGGAAGAAGAAAATGAGAAGGAAGAGGAGGAGGAAAAATACAAGAAGGAGTAAGGAGGAAGAGGAAGAAGAAAATGAGAAGGAAGAGGAGGAGGAAAAATACAAGAAGGAGTAAGGAGGAAGAGGAAGAAGAAAATGACAAGAAAGAGGAGGAGGAAAAATACAAGAAGGAGTAAGGAGGAAGAGGAAGAAGAAAATGAGAAGGAAGAGGAGGAGGAAAAATACAAGAAGGAGTAAGGAGGAAGAGGAAGAAGAAAATGAGAAGGAAGAAGAGGAGGAAAAATACAAGAAGGAGTAAGGAGGAAGAGGAAGAAGAAAATGACAAGGAAGAGGAGGAGGAAAAATACAAGAAGGAGTAAGGAGGAAGAGGAAGAAGAAAATGAGAAGGAAGAGGAGGAGGAAAAATACAAGAAGGAGTAAGGAGGAAGAGGAAGAAGAAAATGACAAGGAAGAGGAGGAGGAAAAATACAAGAAGGAGTAAGGAGGAGGAAGCAGGTGGCGTGAATGCAGGAAATGTTCAGTAAAGGAAAGGAGAAGGAGAATGGTAAACAGCAGATTGGACAAGTAAGGATGGTGGTAGTGGTGGTGATGGTGTTGGTGATGATTGTGGTGTTGGTGTTGGTGGTAGTGGTGGTGATGATGGTGGTGGTGGTAGTGGTGGTGGTGTTGGTGGTGGTGGTGATGGTGGTGGTGGTGGTGGTGTTGGTGGTAGTTGTGGTGGTGGTGATAGTGGTGATGGTGATTGTTGTTGTGATAGTGGTGTTGGTGGTGATGGTAGTGGTAGTGGTGGTATCATATCAAAATATAATCATATAACACCTTACGTCATTTCAAATCCCTCATTTATTATTATGAGGTGCTGCAAAATTATACACGTGTTGTTCTTTAGCATATCAAAATATAATCATACAACAACATCTTACGTCAACTCAACTCTCTCAATTATTATTATGAGGTGGTGCAAAATTATACACGTGTTGATCTTTATTACCAAGATATTTACTACGATGGAAGGAAAGTGTCGGTGGATATTTGATTGTGGCTGTACATCATATTATTATTTTTGACTGAATGAGCTTAAGGGGGAAGTACAGTGTTGACAAATCTGGAGCAACTGATTCCTCCAAACTATACCAAGCAACAGAACACCATTAATGTTGTTCATTTGGTCCTGTTTCCTGGATAATTTGGAGGAATCATGGCATTCCAATGTAACAAAAGTGAATTACCCCCTTAAGTTGTAAAGTATGATAAATGAGTAATGTGTTTAACCCTACAACACCTACTAGACTGACTGACTGACTGACTGACTGACTGACTGTGTGTATTCTGAACCCTGACTGACTGACTGTGTGTATTCTGAACCCTGACTGACTGACTGACTGATTGACTGTGTGTATTCTGAACCCTGACTGACTGACTGTGTGTATTCTGAACCCTGACTGACTGACTGACTGACTGTGTGTATTCTGAACCCTGACTGACTGACTGACTGTGTGTATTCTGAACCCTGACTGACTGACTGACTGACTGACTGTGTGTATTCTGAACCCTGACTGACTGACTGACTGACTGACTGACTGTGTGTATTCTGAACCCTGACTGACTGACTGACTGACTGAAATAAATAAATAAATAAAAATGGAAAAACTTGAATCCTTGGTAAACAACTAAATAATTGGAAGAACATGAGTGAGACAAGCGAAGTGTTTAAGGGGAGAATTTCTTGTTGGTAAAATGGAAGGATACTGATTCCTCCAAACTATTCCAAGCAACAGGCCACCATTATTTTAGTTAATCTGGTCCTGTTTCCTGGCATACTTTGGAGGAATCAAGGTGCTCCAATGTATGTATGTATGTACAAAAAGCATACTCTTCCCTTAAGGTGGTAATTCTTTTTTGGTACATTTGAGTGCCATGATTCCTCCAAAGTATGCCAGGAAACAGGACCAGAGGAGCAAATGTAATGGTGTTCTGTTGCTTGGAATAGTTTGGAGGATTCAGTTGCTCCAGATTTACCAACACAAAATTTCCCCCTTAATGGTGAGGGGCAACAGTTCAAACTTCACGATGCTATAACAAGTTTGGGTAATAAAGGGAACCAACTCCTTCATAAAAGATCAAAACAAACTGGTTTACGTTCTAAGAGTTGTAGCCAAGTGGGTTAAGGTGGACGATGTGATGGCAGGTGTGTGTGTGTAAGAGAGAGAGAGAGAGAGAGAGAGAGAGAGAGAGAGAGAGAGAGAGAGAGAGAGAGAGAGAGAGGACGTGACAAGGGAAGAGTATGTATGTGTGTGTGTGTGTGTGTGTGTGTGTGTGAGAGAGAGAGAGAGAGAGAGAGAGAGAGAGAGAGAGAGAGAGAGAGAGAGAGAGAGAGAGAGAGAGAGAGAGTAGTATATAATATTAATGTTGAAGCACACATATAAACACAAATGAAAAAATATAGTTATAATTAATGGATGAAGTGAGGAAAAAAAATAAGCTTAACTGTTGTGCTTCTAAAAGTATAATTACTATCATTATTTCAACATAATGGTGATTAATAGTTAACTAGAGTAATAGGGAAATAATACATTTGTTGAAGCACACAAATTAATACACACGAATAGATGTATTAGTATTATTATTATTATTGGAGGTGTGTGTGTGTGTGTGTGTGTGTGTGTGTGTGTGTGTGTGTGTGTGTGTGTGTGTGTGTGTTGTGTGTGTGTGTGTGTGTGTGAGAGAGAGAGAGAGAGAGAGAGAGAGAGAGAGAGAGAGAGAGAGAGAGAGGAAGTGGTAAGGGAGGGACCTGTGAGTGTGTGTGTGTGTGTGTGTGTGTGTGTGTGTGTGTTATGGTAATGATGGGGATGTATCGAATAGAAACAAGAATAAAATAATGTAAAAGTGTGATAAAACGGAGGAAGCGAGAGGCAAGTTGATGGGGAAAAAGTGTTACGAATTGCTGCACCTCAATAAAAAGGAATGATGAATGAGAGGAAGGAAGGAGCGAGGGAAGGAAAAGGAAGGAGGGAACAGGATGGAGGGGAGGGGAGGGAGGGAAGAGGAGTAGGGAGGGATTGAAGAGGATGGAGGGTGTAAGGAGGAAGGGAAGAGGATGGATGGAGGGAGGGAGGAAGAGAAGAGGAGTAGGGAGGGATTGAGAGGAGGGAAGAGGAGTAGGAAAGAAAGGGTAAGGAGAGAGGGAGGGAAGAGAATGGAGGGGGGGATTGAAGAGGATGGAGGGGGTAAAGGAGGGAGGGATTGAAGAAGAGGTAAGGAGGGAGGGAGGAAAGAGGATGGAGGGAGGGAAGAGGAGTAGGAGGGATTGAAGAGGAGTAGGAGGGATTGAAGAGGATGGAGGGGAGGGAAGAGAGGGTAAGGAGGGAGGGATTGAAGAGGATGGAGGGAATAAGGAGGGATTGAAGAGGAGTAGGGAAGAGGATAGAGGGGGGGAGGGATTGAAGAGGAGGGGACGAAGTAGAGGGTGAGGGTATAAGTTACAGGAGGTGGAGAAAAAGAAATAGATGGATGAGGGGAGGGGGAGGAGGAGGAGGAGGAGAAGGAGAAGGAGAAGGAGAAGGAGGAGGAGGAGGAGGAGAAATGTGAAAAAGAGATGAATAATAGGAAGAGAAGGAGGAAGAAGAAGAGAAGGAGGAGGAGGAGGAGAAAAGGTGATGGAAGAAAAGAAGGAAAAGAAAGATAGGTGGATGAGGAAAAGGTGGAGGAAGAAGAAAGAGATGGATGAATGGGGAGGAAGAAAGATAGAAAGATAGTGGTAGGAGAACAAAGAGAAAGAGGAGAAAGTGATGAATGGTATGTAAAAAAGGTGTAAAAAAGGAAATGGCTATAAATGAAGAGGAAAGATGAAAGGAATGAAGGGAGAGGAAAGAGGAAAAGGAATGAAGGGAGAGGAAAGAGTGAATGAAGGAATGAAGGGAAGGAAAGAGTGAAGGAAGGAAATGAAGGAAAGAGTGAAGGAAGGAATGAAGGAAAGGAAAGAGTGAAGGAATGAAGGGAAGGAAAGTTTTAAGTAATGAAGGGAGAGAAAGATTGAATGAAGGAATGAGAAAGGAATGAGGAGAGAGGAATAGAAAGGAAAGAGGAATGAAGGGATGGAAAGAGTGAAGGAAGGAAATGAGGGAAGGAATGAAACGAAGGAAAGAGTGAGTGAAGGAATGAAACGAAGGAAAGAGTGAGGGAAGGAATGAAACGAAGGAAAGAGTGAGTGAAGGAATGAAGGGAAGGAAAGAGAAAGGAATGAAGAGAAAGGAATGAAGGGAGAGAAAGAGTGAAGGAAGGAATGAAATGAAGGAATGAAGGGAAGGAAAGAGAAAGGAATGAAGAGAGAGAAAGAGAGAAGGAATGAAGGGAGAGAAAGAGTGAAGGAATGAAGAGAAATGAATGAAGGGAGAGAAAGAGTGAATGAATGAAATGAAGGAATGAAGGGAGAGAAAGAGTGAATGAAGGGAAGGAATAAAATGAAGGAATGAAGGGAAGGAAAGACTGAAGTAATGAATGGAGAGGAAAGGGGAAAGGAATGAAGGGAAGCAAAACAGTGAAGGAATGAAGAGAGAGGAATGAAGGGAGAGAAAGAGTGAATGAAGGGAAGGAAAGATTGAAGTAATGAATGAATGAGGATGGAGTTAGTGAGTCACATTAATTCCAGAAATCAGCAGGGGTATAAGAAAGGTCGTAACTTAACGTGAACTTATATTTTAGGAAGTAATTCGCTTTTGTTACATTGGAGCCCCTCGATTCCTCCAAAGTATGCCAGGAAACAGGACCAGAAGAGCAAACGTAATGGTGTTGTTCTGTTGCTTGGAATAGTTTTGTTTGGAGGATTCAGTTGCTCCAGTTAAAAAATAATGGTGTTGTTCTGTTACTTGGAATAGTTTTGTTTGGAGGATTCAGTTGCTCCAGAATTTATCACCACAAAACTTCCCCTTTAACTCTGGGAATGGAGTTTTATACCTCCTCGCTTCACCCAATTACAAGTAAGTAAGTAAGTGAGAGAAGGAAGCATTATATTATTATCCTTTTCCTTTCGAGCCAAAAAATGTATGCAAGAAAAGAATGAAGGTATCGTATCCTATAATAAAAACTTTTCCTAATAATAATAAATTACTATATAGTCACTAACATTTGTCACTTCCCATGAAATATTAATCATCGTACATTTGCGGACACATGAAGCAGACACACTTGAAACAGACACACATGAAACAGACACACATGAAACAGACACACTTGAAACAGACACACTTGAAACAGACACACTTGAAACAGACACACATGAAACAGACACACATGAAACAGACACACTTGAAACAGACACACATGAAACAGACACACTTGAAACAGACACACTTGAAACACACACACATGAAACAGACACACTTGAAACAGACACACATGAAACAGACACAAATGAAACAGACACAAATGAAACAGACACACTTGAAACAGACACACATGAAACAGACACACTTGAAACAGACACACATGAAACAGACACACATGAAACAGACACTTGAAACACACACACATGAAACACACACACATGAAACAGACACACATGAAACACACACACATGAAACAGACACACTTGAAACAGACACACATGAAACAGACACACATGAAACAGACACACATGAAACAGACACAAATGAAACAGACACACATGAAACAGACACTTGAAACAGACAGATACACTTGAAACAGACACAAATGAAACAGACAGACACAAATGAAACAGACAGACACACTTGAAACAGACACACTTGAAACACACACACATGAAACAGACACACATGAAACAGACACACATGAAACACACACACATGAAACAGACACACACACATGAAACAGGGCCCCTCAAAGACCATAAGGCTATGTTCACACAAACTAAAATTAATTACGACATTTTATTTATACACGTCACTATCAGGAGAGGAGGTGGATAATTTTCAATCTATATTCGCGTTGCTAACTTCTTCCATTACTATATATATATCAGAGGCAAGATTTAATGCATGACTTATTAAATTCGGTAACTTTAAATGCAAAAAAAATGTATAATATATCATCTCTGAGGAGTTCATTCGTCTTCCTTTTAGAGTGTGTGTGTGTGTGTGTGTGTGTGTGTGTGTGTGTGTGTGTGTGTGTGTGTGTGTGTGTGTGTGTGTGTGTGTGTGTGTGTGTGTGTGTGTGTGTGTGTCATTCAAGACTATGCAACAGGAACCAACATTATCGAAACTGAACATTATTTATTTAGGCTATAATTATACACACAAATTATACAAAAAATTACACTAAATAATCGTCGAAAATGAACATTATTTATTTAGGCACACACAAAATCACACTAAATTATCGCGACCTTTCGGATCATTTTGGGAAAACACAGAATCCATTAAGGGAAGAGTATGCTTTTGGTACATTGGAGTGCCTTGATTCCTCCAAAGTATGCCAGGAAACAGGACCAAATTAACAAAAATAATGGCGTTCTGTTGCTTGGAATAGTTTGTAGGAATTCAGTTGCTCCAGATTTACCAACACTGTACTTCACCCCTTAATAAAAATTCAGAGTGGGTTGAAAAGGGACCCTGTGATGTAGTCAGATAATTGGAGGTAAATGAGTCCTTCAAATATTGCCACGAAACACACACACACCTATAGAGAGGAAGCGTGTTTCGTGGCATAGTCAGGAGGAATCAGAAGCCTTGTCCAATTCTCATATACAATCACAGGGTCCTTAATGCATCTTATATTATATTTATTGGTAACACTGCATCCCACCACCACCACCACCACCACCACCACCACCACCACAACAACAACAACAACAACGACAAAAATCCGTGAACATAACCACGAAAAGAAAGAAAAAAAAACTCAGGAGAAATCAGAAAACCTGGTCGAGTTTCCTGATGGTTTACGACAACAAAAATAAACAACAACAAAAAACAACAACAATAACAACAACAACGACGGTGAGACAACAAGAATAATTTTTCCACCAACTGACACGACAAAAAAAAAAAAAAGTTAGCTCGTTTGAACATATAATAAAAAATAATTAGTTCAAGCCTTTACATAAACAAATTAACAAACCAGACATTCAATATTAGTTATGTACTTAAAATTTACGACCAAAACTGATACAATTATTATTATTATTATTATTTTTTTTTTTTTTTTTTTTTTTTTTTTTTTTTTTTTTGACTCCTACAACTTCCGCCGGCAGGATATTTAGAATACCAGTTAGGACAATAAACACTAGGGGTCGATTCCACAGTCGTTCGTAGTGGTTTGTAAGCAGGCAAACGAAAGAATCTTAGCCATGTAAATGACTTATGAGTGAATAATTTAATGAATTTGACGACTCCACTATGAAACTATGGTAATAATGGAACTACCTGACAGATTTTGTGGATATGAATACTGAGTTGGTTGGATAATAATTAAGACTGACAAGTGTGGTTGGGTGGGAAGCTAACTAACGAAGAAATACGACTTTGGAATCAACCCTAATACATGAGCATATCACTTGCCAAATATTAAGGGACCCTGTGATCGTGTATGGGAATTGGAGGCTTCTAATTCCTCCTGACAATATATTTAGGGACCCTGTGATCGTGTATGGGAATTGGAGGCTTCTGATTCCTCCTGCCTAGGCCACGAAACACACTTCTTCCATATAGATAGTTGTGATTCGTGGCAATGTTTGAAGGACTTATTTATCTCCAATATTCTGACTACATCACTCACAGGGTTCATTAAGGGGGAAATTTTGTGTTGGTAATTCTAGAGCAACTGTATCCTCCAAACTATTCCAAGCAACAGAACACCATTATTTTTGTTCATGTGATCCTGTTTCCTAGCATATTTTGGAGGAATCAAGGCACTCCGTTGTACCAAAAAAGAATTACCACCTTAAGGGACCCTGTGATGTAGTCAGCAAATTAGAGATAAACGAGTCTTTCAAACATTGCCACGAAACACACACACACACACCTATATGGAAGGAGCTTGTTTCGTGGCATGGTCAGGAGAAATCGGAAGCATCCAATTTTCATAAACGATCACAGGGTCCTTAATTAAGGGAGAACCTGTTTTCGGTAAAGTGGAAGGCTTCTGATTCTTCAAACTATGCCAGGAAACGAATCAGTTTTACTAATAGCGGCTCTGTTTCTTGATATAATTTTAAGGATTCAATTGACAGTCCTTAGGTTATCCAGAAGAGGTTCTCTAGGCTCACTAAACACCCAGTCAGAATAGGTTTATAGAAAATGTAAGTAGGCTAACCCGAAAATTCTCTCTCGAACAAGAACGTGATAATCAATATTTTGCTTCGGTTTTGCTTCCCCGAATGTTTAAACAAATGGCTGACAATAATAATTCACATTTAGATCGTCAACAGAGAGACAGAGAGGGTTGTGAAGGATGGCAATGGAGGGAGGGAAGGAAGGAGGGAAGGACGAGAGGTACGGACGGAAGGACGGGAATGAATGAAGGACAATAAAAGAAGGACTGAAGAATATAGCAGATGATTACAGACAAGTGTGCTAAGGAGATAATAAATACACTTTCGGTACATTGGAGCGCCTTTATCCCTCCAAAGTATGCCAGGAAACAGGACCAGAAGAACAAAAATAATGGGGTGGTCTGTTGTCTAGAATAGTTTGGAGGGATAATTTGCTCCAGATTTACCAACAGTGTACAATCTATCCCCTTAAGGACAAAACCTGGTGAGAAAAAACAGTGAGGGATGAAAAAAATTGCTTGGGAAGACACGACAGGTGGGAAAGATTAATAATTGTTATGCACACCTGTAAAAAAATTATGGTAGCGAGTTATTCTTAAAATTAGTATTAGCACATGACAAACACTGGTTGGTGGGTTGGTGGGGTTGGCTATCATTAGAAGGAGAGAATGTTACACAGACGACGATAGAGGAGGAATAAAAAATAAATATATAACTATAAAAACAGAGAGAGAGAGAGAGAGAGAGAGAGAGAGAGAGAGAGAGAGAGAGAGAGAGAGAGAGAGAGAGAGAGAGAGAAACGGGATGATTCCAACTTCACAACAACATTCATAGGTAACAGAAAATCTATATAGGGAAGGGGAGAGTAGCCCCCCCCCCCCCTTTTTTACAACCCAAAGAGAGGAGATGAGGCAGCCAGAAAAAAAATATATATATATACATAATTATATAAATACAAGGCCGCTTACTTAAAATATATACGAATAATATTATGAAAAGTGGAGGCTTCTGATTCCTCCTGACTCTGCCACGAAACACGCTCTTTCCCTATAGGTGTGTGTGTGTTTCGTGGCAATGTTTGAAGGACTCATTTACCTCCAATTTTCTTACTACAACACAAGGTCCTTCGCTCGACAATTTCAGTGCTGACCTTTATCAATCTATTTTCTTTTTTTCTGACTGCCAATAATGGGGTAAAAGAAGGTATTAAAAATAAATTTGCAATAGTTTTTCTTTGCCTGGTTCGTAGCGCCAGGAAAGCCATCAAAAGCTGCCGAGAAATGCTACAAAAAAAAAAAAAAAAAAAAAAAAAATATATATATATATATATCATAGTGAAAAAAAATTGATCAAAAATCGAAGACAAAATACTTGTGTATCAGTCTGGAAAAAATTTATCTGGCATTAAGAAAACTGTCGGTAGGAAAAAAAATATTGGAAAAAATGTAAGGGATTTTTTTGGGCACACGTCAATGGAAGAAAGTAGGTATGTACAGTTACGGTCAAAAGTCCTGCAACACCTTTAGAATAAAACAGCTTAATTAAAAAAAAAAAAAAAATTGATTGACTGATTGATATTAGGCTCCATAACAGCGAGGTCATATGGCGGCCGAGGATGAAGAAGGTGAGTTATAGGTGGGACCACGCCATCGTATACACAACGAATAATGTTCTTGAATACGGCCCTGTTGTTGTTGTTGTTGTTGGTGTCTAGAATATTGACCGTGACTGTACACACGTGGGTGAAAGAGGAAAATAATACACACATACACACATACATACATACATACATACATACATACATGTCCTTATTATGTATGTATGTCTTCTGAAAATATCCGAGGAAATATAAGGTTGACAAAGTGGGGAAAAAAAATAACAGAAAAATATAAATAAATATATATATAAATAAACAAAGTACAGGGAGAGGAGGAGATAAAAATAGGAAGAGGAGAGGGAGAACTAAATTTAGAATATGCCAATGTAGAAAATATAATGATGAGCAAAGGAATGGAAAAGGAGGAAGGAGGATAGGAAGAGAAGAGGGTGAATTAAACTTGAAATATGGAAATACTGAGGAATTGTAATGTCTGATACCGTGTAAATAATAATAATAATAATAATAATAATAATAATAATAATAATAATAATAACAATAATAAAAACAATAATAATAATAATAATAATAATAATAATAATAATAATAATAATAATAATAATAATAATAATAATAATAATAATAACAATGATAAAAATTAAAATAATAATATCAAATAAAAGACATTAATACGAGTGGACAATGAAGGAGGGAAGAAGAAGAATGTGAGAAGAGAAGGAGAAGTAAAAAAAAAAAAAAAAAAAAAAAAAAAAAAAAAACAATAAATCAAACTTGAGCCAGACATAAATTATTAAGGACCCAAGTAATGTCATGTTGTCAGAAAATTGGAGGTTAGTGAGTCCTTCAAACATTGCCACGAAACACACACACCTAAAAGGAGCTTGTTTCGTGGCATAGTTAGGAGGAATCAGAAGCCACCATTTGCCTCATTGACGTTCACAGGGTCCTTAATTCATTTACAAGTCAGAAGGGAAGGAAAAGGAGAAACATTAAAAGAGAGAGAGAGAGAGAGAGAGAGAGAGAGAGAGAGAGAGAGAGAGAGAGATGTGACTGGGAAATGGAGATAGTTGTAAGTATAGGATAAAACGCATATGGAGAGAGAGAGAGAGAGAGAGAGAGAGAGAGAGAGAGAGAGAGAGAGAGAGAGAGAGAGGATGATGGGAAACAAGACAATAAAAGAGGAATAAACAAAAGATTTCACTGAATTTTGAATCGAGAAGAATACGTGATAATTATTTGTAAGACAGTTAATTTTATGTGACTGGGAAATGGAGATAGTTGTAAGTATAGGATAAAACGCATATGGAGAGAGAGAGAGAGAGAGAGAGAGAGAGAGAGAGAGAGAGAGAGAGACGAGAGAGAGAGAGAGAGAGAGAGAGAGAGAGAGAGAGATAATGGATAAGAAGAAAATAAACGAGTGTCGACAGAATATAAATAAATACAGAAAAGAGTTTATTTATTTTTATTAAGCCAAGGACAGTTTGGTCAAGAGGGAGAGATGTACAGGATGTGAATATTTATGAAAAAAAAAGCACTATATAAAAATGCAACCGGTTAGAGAAGACAAAACGAATCACTTTTAGAGAGAATATACAGTATATAAAAAAAAAAAATAAGAGGATACAACACGAATCGCTTATGGAAAATATATATTAAAAAAATATGAATTTAATAAGTGAGGGACAGTTTGGTCAAGATGGAAGATATAAATTATGTAAAAAAAAAAAAAAAAAACTATAAACATTACACAGATATGAGGAGAGAAAACCGGTATAAAAAAAAAACATAAAACAGGTCAGAGAAAAATCAAATTGCTACAGAATACATATATAAAAAAAAGAATATAAAAAGGGTTAATAATATGGAAATGAAAAAAAAAATACACTATAAAAATGACGCAGATATAAGGAGAGAAAATCGGTATAAATAAAAAATTGCTACAGAATACATATACATAAAAAAAAAGATAAAAAGAAAGGGTTCATCATAATATTTGAATCAAAGAGTCTCACCTCCTGTGACGCGCTCTCTTCTTCTCTTCGTCTGAGAGCCCTGACCAAGAGCGTCGACGGTGACAGTCGCTGGTGCTGCCCCCACGGCTCTTGCGGGCGTCTAAGAACTCCTCCGAACCTGATACACACACACCAGAAACAAAAAAACAATGAATTAGAAAAGTATGTAAAAAAAACAATGAATTAAAAAAGTATGTAACCAAAAAACAATGAATTTTAGAAAAGAATATAAACACTATCATTTAAATGTATTAGAAAAGTATGTAAAAAAAAACAATGAATTAGAAAAGTATGTAAAAAAAACAATGAATTAAAAAAGTATGTAACCAAAAAACAATGAATTTTAGAAAAGAATATAAACACTATCATTTAAATGTATTAGAAAAGTATGTAAAAAAAAACAATGAATTAGAAAAGTATATAAACAACAATGAATTAGAAAAGTATGTAAACAAAAAACAATTAATTTTAGAAAAGAATATAAACACTATCATTTAAATGTATTAGAAAAGTATGTAATCACCATCAAATAAATTAGAAAAGTATGTAAATATAATCAAATGTATTAGAAGAAAAGTAGATAAACACCATTAGAAAATTTTGTAAATATCATCAAATGAATTATTAAAAAAAGTACATAATTACCATCAAATGTTTTAGAAAAGTAGATAAACACCATCAAATTAATTAGAAAAGTAAGAAAACACCATCAAATTAATTAGAAAAGTAGATAAACACCATCAAATTAATTAGAAAAGTAGATAAACACCATCAAATTAATTAGAAAAGTAGATAAACACCATCATATTAATTAGAAAAGTAGATAAACATCATCAAATTAATCAGAAAAGTAGATAAACATCATCAAATTAATTAGAAAAGTAGATAAACACCATCAAATTAATTAGAAAAGTAGACAAACACCATCAAATTAATTAGAAAAGTAGATAAACACCATCAAATGAATTAGAAAAGTAGATAAACATCATCAAATTAATTAGAAAAGTAGATAAACATCATCAAATTAATTAGAAAAGTAGATAAATACCATCAAATGTATTAGTTTAAGATGCACCTTTCAATAAACCACTAGCCTACTCATAATACATTTTTTTATATCAGGAAAATTTAAAAGACTTTCAAGCATATATTAAGGGAGAAATTTTTTGTTGGTAAATTTGGAGCAACTTAATCCATCAAACTATTCCAAGCAACAGAACACCATTATTTTTGCTCTTCTGGTCCTGTTTCCTAGCATACTTTGGAGGAATCAAGGCACTCCAATGTAACAAAAAAGAATTACCACCTTAAAGGGACCCTATGTTGTAGTTAGAGAATTGGAGGTGAGTGAGTGAGTCCTTCAAATGTTGCCACGAAACAACACTTAGATTGAAGGAGCTTGTTTCGTGGCATGGTCAGAAGGAATCAGAAGCGCCTCCTATTTTAATACACGATCACAGGGTCCTTAATGGTGGGCTGTTTGTTGTTTTGGAATTTTACCAGAACACATGTAGCCAATTATCAACTTTAAAATAACATAATGATAACAATTTGTGAGTTAATATATTTGTCTAGGATACGACTCAAATACTGTATATATCATTTGTATATAACGATAGCCTTTGGAGACATGTTTGTATAATGTTTCTAACTGGATATCGCCCCTGGAAATACCTTTACAAGTTCTATAACAAGGTTGAGTTACATCCTGTCTTAGTATAATTATAATGTTTGTATAATGTTTCTAACTGGATATCGACCCAGGAAATACCGTACCTCTAGTAGTTCTATAACAAGGTGGAGTTACATCCTGTCTTTTGTATATAATGTAATACGGTAATAAATATGTATGCATCAGGGAGTTAGGTGTTCTTCTGATGTGTGTGTGTGTGTGTGTGTGTGTGTGTGTGTGTGTGTAGTCAATGGAAAGTCATTATAGTGGAGACAGTACCTAAGTAAACGATACGTGAAATTCTGCACTCATGTAACTCTAATTTTCTAACTACATTATTATTATTATTATTATTATTATTATTATTATTATTATTCCCTTTGGCCCAGGCTGAGACGAGCTCTAATTTTCTAACAACATTATTATTATTATTATTATTATTATTATTATTATTATTATTATTATTATTATTATTATTATCATTCCCTTTGGCCCAGGCTGAGACGAGCTGGTACAGTTGGCAGCATTAAGTTGGCTTCATTTTCCACCAGCGTATGTATTAGCTATAGTGATGATGTAATATTATTTTAATGCAGAGATGACAAATATGGTTCTCCTTTACTTATGTTGTTGGAATAAAAATTGGTTTAGAATGCAACTATCTGGTCATATTAGCAATAAAAATACATTAGATGGACGCCAATTTATGTTGTCGGCTGTACACAGAAGGGAAATACCTCGTGGTGCCTCCAGAAACAGAATGGCCCCTTTCATCTCCAGGGGTAAATGGTGTTACAGTTAACAGCCAACCATTTGCCAACACCCACCCCACCCGTTAATATCCAGCGAGGGTGTGAGTGAGTACTTACACACTACATACTGACTGAGAAGAGCCTTGATCAGAATACACCCTAGAGAGGAAGCAGATATACACACTCTTGAGAGGAAGCATACATAGACAAAGATATATACAACCTAGAAAGGAAACAGATACATACACCCTAAACTCCTAAAGAGAAAACATACACACACCCTTGAGAGGAATCATACATATTCATTCACCCTTGAGAGAAAACAGATACACACATAATATATACACCCTTGAGAGAAAACATACATAGAAACAGATATATACACCCTAGAAAGGAAACAGATATATACATACACCCTTGAGAGGAAACATACATAAAAACAGATATATACACCCTAAAGAGAAAACATACATACACCCTAAAGAGAAAACATATATACATACACCCTAAAGAGAAAACATACACACACCCACCCTAAAGAGAAAACATACACACATACACCCTAAAGAGAAAACATACACACACACCCTAAAGAGAAAACATACACACACATACCCTAAAGAGAAAACATACATACATACACCCTAAAGAGAAAACATACACACATACACCCTAAAGAGAAAACATACACACACACACCCTAAAGAGAAAACATACACACATACACCCTAAAGAGAAAACATACACACACACACCCTAAAGAGAAAACATACACACATACACCCTAAAGAGAAAACATACACACATACACCCTAAAAAGAAAACATACATACATACACCCTAAAGAGAAAACATACACACATACACCCTAAGAGAAAACATACACACACACACCCTAAAAAGAAAACATACACACACACCCTAAAGAGAAAACATACACACACACCCTAAAGAGAAAACATACATACATACACCCTAAAGAGAAAACATACACACACACACCTTAAAGAGAAAACATACACACACCCTAGAGAAAACATACACACACCCTAGAGAAAATATACACACATACACCCTAAAGAGAAAACATACATACATACACCCTTGAGAGGAAAGAGATACACCTAATAACATCTGGCTGGAATGACTCATTTGACCAATAACAATAACGACTGGAAAGGCAGAATTCTGGCTGTCGGTAAAATACATCTTCTGTCTACGTATTCCAATGTTACCAGGTTAATTAAGGGGGAAGTTCTGTGTTGGTAAATCTGGAGCAACTGAATCCTCCAAACTATTCCAAGCAACAGAACACTATTATTTTTGCTCTTCTGGTCCTGTTTCCTGGCATACTTTGGAGGAATCAAGGCACTCCAATGTAACAAAAAAGAATTACCACCTTAAGGACCCTGTGATCGTGTGTGAATATTATTGGAGGCTTCTGATTCCTCCTGACCATGCCACGAAATAAGCTCCTTCCATTTATGTGTGTGTGTTTCGTGGCAATATTTGAAGGACTCATTAATTTCCAATATTCTGACTACATCACACACAGGGTCTCTTAACAAACTTGTGAGTGGAAACATGCATAATAATATTTTCACAAGCCTCATCTCATGGCAAAAAATAAAAATTACAGAAGAATTACAACAACCTAGCCTTCCTATCCCTTAGTTTTAATTAACACAATTTACCGAACATTGCTGATCACATAATGACCAACACATTAAAACTGACCACGTGTTTCTTTTGTATGTACACCCGAGGTCGTAAATTCGCGACCACGTACTTAGATGTTTATGCCATTTGAGCTGGTAACATTTATTTAGTGAGAAATCTGAGTAGGTGGAACATAGTAGAGGGACATGATACAATCTTTCACCTACAAATGACACCTTCCTTCCCCACACAGTGTTACCAGCTCAGATGACATAAAAAGCTCTTATCTTATATTTATTCCACTTCATCAGTCGTTGTTGGTCAAGATTTTACGTAAGGGTAGCTATAGTGAACTGCTAATTCTCTCTGCATTTCGCTCTCCATACCGTACTGTCTCTCTTTCTCTCTCTCAGTTCCACACACACACACACACACACACACACATTCTCTCTCTCTCTCTTTGATCTGTTTGTCCTTTACCATTGCCTCTCAACATTTCCTCTCTCGTACTATAAACTCCTATTTTCCTTTATCTAGGCATTTTTCCCCTTATCCTGAAGACCTATTTGACTCCATTTTTATATATTTTTCTAATTGTCTCCATTTCTCCTTCACTCTCTCTCTTTCTCACTTAATCACTAAGAGTGAGTGAGTGAGAGAGGAATAAGATACATTTACACAAACATGGTATATTAGATAGAAAATCCTTAGCACTCTGGCTTCCCTTCAAAATGCATATATGTTTCTCTACATCTCACATGATCTCAGGGCCTCGCAAGTGTCACGGCCACGGGATATTATTATTTAGCAGCCTACAATCTCACACTTAAGGGAATACTAAAAATTATTACTATTCGAAGTACACAAGAAGCGAGTAACGCCACAAGCATTGTATCTTTCATAAGACATTGTACATACAACTTTGCGTATGTAAAGTTTTGAACTAGAAGAGCAGCATGCTTATTTTTAAATCATCGTGACGCCGCCCTTCTTGCTCTTACTCCCTCCTCCTTGGACATCGGGCTTCCTATATCTTCACATCAGTTCTTGTTAAATATTATAGAAACTGGTAAAAAGAGGAGATAGAGAAGGCAAGGATGTCAAGGAGGGTCCACACAGTTATTTATATTAGCAATTTTTTTTATATATACATTGTTCTCTTTGAATAAAATATAAAATCCCTGGTACACCTTTTTCTACCTTCATTTTTACACCTTTTACACCCCTACAAATTGCACCTGTATAAAATATTTGCAAATAATTTTTACACGAGTTTGGGAGTGGAACCGAGAGAGAGAGAGAGAGAGAGAGAGAGAGAGAGAGAGAGAGAGAGAGAGAGAGAGAGAGAAAATGTGTGTGTGTGTGTGTGTTTCATTCGCCATTTACTCTTTCACAATACTTACAAGTCAATAATAATAAGTCAAAACCTAATATAGAATAATATTGTATTGTTTTTTCTTTCCCCTTGTGGATCGTGGTAAATAAAAACAATGACTACGGTACTTAGTTTGTTGTGTGTTAAGGACCCTGTGATTGTGTATGGGACTTGGTGGCTTCTGATTCCTCCTGACTATTCCACGAAACAAGCTCATTCAATATAAGTAGCGTTTCGTGGCATTATTTGAAGGACTCACCAACCTCCAATTTTCTGACTACATCACGGGGTCCCTTAAGTCCCGAATGACCATTGGGCCTCTAATATAAACAAGAAGAAAGAAAACAATACAATATTATTCTATATATTATGTTTTGACCCATTAGTTATTACGGCTATTGAATTGTAAGTATTTGGAAAGAGTAAATGGCGAATGAAACACACACACACACATTCTCTCTCTCTGTTTCACACACACACACACATTCTCTCTCTCTCTTTCAGTTCCACACACACACATTCATTCTCTCTCTCAGTTACACACACACATTCTCTCTCTCTCTCTCTCTCTCTCTCTCTCTCTCTCTCTCTCTCTTTGATCTGTTTGTCCTTTACCATTGCCTCTCAACATTTCCTCTCTCGTACTATAAGCTCCTATTTTCCTTTATCTAGGCATTTCTCCCCTTATCCTGAGGACCTATTTGACTCCATTTTTATTTACTTTTCTAGTTGTCTCCATTTCTCCTTCAATTTTCAATTCTCTCTCTCTCACTTAATCACTAAGAGAGTGAGTAAGTGAGAGAGGAATAAGATACATTTACACAGATATGGTATATTAGATAGGAAATCCTTAGCACTCTGGCTTCCCTTCAAAATGCACATATGTTTCACTACAACACAGGGCCTGGGGATTTCATTATTTTACAGTCTATAATCTCACAGGTTAGGGAATACTAAAAATTATTTTTATGCAAGACATGCAAGGGAAGATATCGCCAAGAGCATTGAATCTTTCATATGACAATGTACATACAACTTCGCGTACGTGTGGTTTGGAACTAGAAGGGCATCATACTTATTATTAACCCTAGTTAAATCTCTCTTTCTCTCTTTGTGTGTGCATTGGAAAACATGAGGAGTGCATCGTGTTTCCGCAGCAATAAATATGGTAATGGTCTCCCAGTAGTTCCAAATTTCAACGCCACCTACAAACTCAATACTAACCACACACACAACAACAAACAAATAAGCAAACAGGTGTCCGAAAATAATTGTTGTTGTTGTTGTTGTTGTTGGAGAGTATTCATGCACCGAGTTGTAATGTTATTGTTGTTGTTGTTGTTGTTGTTGTTGTTCTTGTTCTGGGAGAGTATTCATTCACCAAGTTGTAATATTATTGTTCTTCTTCTTCTTGTTCTGGGAGAGTATTCATGCAGAGTTGTAATGTTATTGTTGTTGTTGTTCTTGTTCTGGGAGAGTATTCATTCACCAAGTTGTAATATTATTGTTCTTCTTCTTCTTGTTCTGGGAGAGTATTCATGCAGAGTTGTAATATTATTGTTCTAGTTGTTGTTCTTGGAGAGTATTTATTCACCGAGTTGTAATATTATTATTATTGTTGTTGTTGTTGTTGTTGTTGTTGTTCTTGCAGAGTATTCATGCACAGAGTTGTAATATTATTGTTCTTGTTCTTGAGTTGGAGAGTATTTATTCACCGAGTTGTAATATTATTGTTGTTGTTGTTGTTCTTGGGGAGTATTCATTCACCGAGTTGTAATGTTGTGTTTGTTGTTGTGTTGTTGTCGTGGTGTGTTCATTATCATCATTATTACAATATGTGTGTGTGTGTGAGTTGTATGGTGGGTTATATATAGTTTGTTTGTGTGTGTGTGTGTGTGTTTTTAGTGTATTTGTGTGTGTGTATGAGTGTATTTGTGTGTGGGGGGGTGAGGTGTTGGTGTGTGTGTTTGTATTTGTGTGTGTGGATGTATTTGTGTGTGTGGGAGGGGGGGGGTGTTGTGTGTGTGTGTGTGGGGAGGGGGGGGGGTGTTGTGTGTGTGTGGGAGGGGGGGGGGGGTGTTGTGTGTGTGTGTGGGGAGGGGTGTGTGTGGGGAGGGGTGTGTGTGGGTGTTATAATTATATAACAATGTACTTTGGTAATAATTTAGGTCGACTCACAAGTTAGTCTCGAGAATTGTATATCAAGTTGCCCCTTCTAATTTACTTAAGGGGGAAATTTTGTGTTGGTACGTACAGTAATTCTATAACAACTGAATCCTCCAAACTCTTCCAAGCAACAGAACACCATTATTTTTGCTCTTCTGGACATGTTTCCTAGCATACTTTGGAGGAATCAAGGCACTCCAATGTAACAAAAAAGAATTACCACCTTAAGGGACCCAGTGATGTAGTCAGAAATTTGGAGATAATTGGGTCTTTCAAATATTGCCACGAAACACTACCTATAGGGAAGGAGCTTGTTTCATGGCATAGTTAGGAGGAATCAGAGGCATCCAATTTTCATACACGATCACAGGGTCCATAAACGGTACCAAAATATATACTATACTGGGCTGTATCACCCACCACTGCCAGCACTTTCACTGTCGGTATCGTCGGGAACTAGATACTAATAGATACTAATAGATAACTAGACACTAGATGCTTGCAAATTGAAAAAAAAAAAAAAAAAAAAAAAAAAAAAAAAAACCAGCGTGTGTGCATAGGTTAGCCGCAGGTCCATCTACCTACCACAAGAGGGACAATATACTCTGAAATCTCGAATGGCGATGACAAATAGGTGTAAAAATGCTTGTATCGAATAATGCATTGAGGCTAAATCTTAATTGTTTAAAAATACATATCCTTTGACCTGAATCATTTAATGTGGAAGTACAGTATTTGTAAATCTGGAGCAACTGATTCCTCCACACTATTCCAAGCAACAGATCACCATTATTTGTGTTCATTTGATCCTGTTTCCTGACATACTTTGGAGGAATCAAGGCACTCCAATGTAACAAAAGTGAATGGCCCCCTTAAAAGAAATAAATAAACTTTCTTTTGGATTCAACTACGAAAACTTAATAACGAACGTCCCCATCCGAGATCTGAGGAAGTATTAAATTTTGCTGATAAAGTGAGAGTCAGGAAGACATTTTTTTCCTTGCTGCTCACATCAAAGGAAGGCTTCAAGGAAAAAAAAAAAATGCAGCAGAAGTGAAAACCGGGAAGTGACTTTTGAATGAGATCAGAACGTGTGTGTGTGTGTTTACAGGCGACTGGACACCTTATTTTCCTTCTCTATTTCTCCCTCACCCCAACCCTTCCTCTCTCCCTCTCCCTTCTTCTTCTCTCTCTCTCTCTCTCCCTCACCCTTACCCTCTCCCTCTCCCTTCTTCTCTCTCTCTCTCTCTCCCTCTCCCTTCTTCTCTCTCTCTCTCTCTCCCTCACCCTTACCTTTCCTCTCTCTCTCCCTTCTCTCTCTCTCTCTCTCTCTCTCTCTCTCTCTCTCTCTCTCTCTCTCTCTCTCTCTCTCTCTCTTTTGTTCATCTGGTCCTGTTTCCTTCCTGGCATACTTTGGAGGAAATCAAGGCACTCCAATGTACCAAAAGTATACTAACTCTCTCTTTAACACTAACTAGTACTTCCTTTACAAAAATATTTCTAAGTTTGTTTGTTTTTTAATTATATATCAATACATTTCTTTACAGACCCCCAAAGGAAAATTTCTCTTACACATAAACAAAGCACTTTTTTTTTCACATCACTGTGTATTTCTCCTACTTTTTTTCACTTTACAGTATATTTCTCCTACTTTTTTTCACTTTACAGTATATTTCTTCTACTTTTTTTTCACCTTACAGTATATTTCTCCTACTTTTATTTATTTATTTTTTTCCACCTTACTGTTTATTTCTCCCTTTTATTTTTATTTTTTATTTTTTTGTCAACCTCACTGTGTCTCCTACTTTTTTTTTTGTCCAATTTACTGTATATTTCTCCTACATTTCTCCTGTATTAAAATTGCATTACAACATCACTATAGCTAATACGCAGGTGGAAATGAAGCGAACTTATGCTGCCGACTGTACATTGTATTATTGTTATACCGTTTCTCCAACCCTGTGCATATATTTTAACACAATTAACACACCTTTCAAACCACCTAACTCATCTCCCCCCTCAACCCTCCACCCCGCAACACACATTAAGGGACCCTGTGGTGTAGTCAGAAAATTGGAGGTAAATGAGTCCTTCAATTATTGCTACGAAACACACACACCTATAAGAAAGCAGCTTGTTTCGTGGCATAGTCAGGAGGAATCAGAAGCCACCAACTCCCATACACGATCACCACAGGGTCCTTAACAGGGGAAGTACAGGGTTGGTGGTAAATATTGGTGGTAAATATTCCTCCAAACTATTCCAAGCAACAGAACACCATTATTTTTGTTTAATATGGTCCTGTTTCCTGCCTGGCATACTTTGGAGGAATCATGGCTTTCCAATATAAGAAAAGCCCAGAGGCTTCTTGGTTACATAAAGAGGCAATTTAGATTTAGAAACAAAGAGATAGTCCTCACTCTGTACAATTCTTTGGTTCGGCCACATCTGGAATATGCTGTGCAGTTCTGGTCGCCGACTCTCAAGAAAGACATTGCGAGGCTTGAGAGAGTCCAGGCTAGGGCCACCAAACTGATCCCATCAATAAAGCACATGGGCTATCAGAGAAGGCTGCAGGCACTAGGTCTCTTCTCATTAGAGACGAGACACTTGAGAGGTCAACTAATTGAAGTTTTCAAAATCCTTCGTGGATATGAAAACATTGATTATCAGTGCCTGTTTAGCTTAAACACTAATGCAACTAGAAACCATGGATGGAAACTAGACTTGAAACGCTTCCGCCATAATACGTTAGGTAATTTCTTCACATATAAAATCTGCAATGTCTGGAATCAGCTACCAGCAGAGGTAGTTGATAGTTCCTCGATAGAGCAGTTCAAGAAACAGTTAGACAAAGTTCTGCCAAGCCTGTTAGAGTTAAAGTGATTGTTTCCTCCTTTCCTGTACAAAAATTTCCTAGTCCGGTCTTTTTTCCTCCGGGTTAGGTACATTTCCATTTCCATACCCGCAATGCGGGTGGGAGAGGTGGGTGGGGAGAGCCTTCTCTTTACTATACTTTTCTCTCACTATTAGTTAGCAACTACTACTACACCTACGGTACCTCCTTGGTATGGGTCGTAAGACCTTTTGAGGTGCTACTTGTCCTTGTAACTCCTTGTAACTCCTTGTAACTCTCTCTCTCTCTCTCTCTCTCAGTGTAGACCACCACTTATGACATACGTCGCATCTAACTTTCTCTTTCTCCAAGTTCACTCCACCTTGGACACTCACTCCTTCACACACACACACACACACATAGAGGCACTTTGCTCATAACGCCACCCACCACCTCCACCACCACTTCCAACACCACCTACAACTCCACCACCACCTCCACCACTACCAACACCTCCTCCACCACCACCACTACCAACACCTCCACCAACACCACCACTTCCACCTCCTCCACCAACACCTTCCCAATATTACTCCACCGTCATAAATTCGAACTTTCATTAAACCAGACTGTTCGTTCCACCTCCAAGTTTCTCACCACACTGCGAATGTATATATACTCTCTCTCTCTCTCTCTCTCTCTCTCTCTCTCTCTCTCTCTCTCTCGTCGTGTGTGTGTGTGTGTGTGTGTGTGTGTGTATTCTTCCTTCTACTGTCAGTGTTGGTATATCTGGAGAAACTGATTCTTAAAAACTATTCCTATAAAACTACTTGCTATAACCCACACACACACACACACACACACACTACTTTAATACTGTTCTTGCTATAACACACACATACACACACACACACACACACACACTACTTTAATACTGTTCTTGCTATAACACACACACACACACACACACACACACACACACACCACTACTTTAATACTGTCCTTGCTATAACACACACACACATACACAACATTCCTTTAATACTATCCTTGCTATAATACACACACACACACACACACACACACACACACACAACTTATGGAAACGACTATAAGTACTGTATGAACCTGCATAACTCGGGCCTGGAGAGCAACACAACACACTACAAACTTACCATGATGTAAACAAAACCATAAAAAAAATGTTACTGAAAAAAAAAAAAAACTGAAACATAATTAAATAAAAAATATATATATATTTACAGAACTAAAACGAGAATGAGGATAAAATCATACCGAGAAATTTAATAACCAAATCATAAATACATGAATAATTAAATCGAGAGTGAAAATTGGAGGTAAATGAATCCTTCAAATATTGCCACGAAACAACACCTATATGGAAGGAGATTGTTTCGTGGCATAGTCAGGAGGAATCAGAAACCTCCAATTCTCATACACGATCACAGGGTCCTTAATCTATATAGTTTTAAAAGTATCCAACGATAAAATTTTACTGACAAAATTATCTTAATCAAAATAGCCAATAATTACAGACCAAAATTAAGTATAAAAAGGCAAAACATTAAGAGGGTAATTCACTTGTGTTATATTGGAGTGCCTTGATTCCTCCAAAGTATATTATATGCCAGGAAACAGAACCAGATGAACAAAAATAATGGTGTTCTGTTGCTTGGAATAGTTTGGAGGAATCATTTGCTCCAGATTTACCAACACTGTACTTCCCCTTTAATGTTATATGACTGAAAAAACACAAATTATTAAACTTGCAATTAAATTAAGTATAAGAAAATCGAGTGTAGTTTTCATTGCATTATTCATTAACGCTGCAAAAAAAAAAAAAAAAAAAAAAAAAAAAAAACACACATACACACACCAAACAAAATTATGAGGAGCACAAAGCATAAAACAAAATATTAAAATAACACAAATATAATAATAATAATAATAAAAATAATAATAATAATAATAATGATAATAATAATAATAATAATAAAAAAAAATATATATTAAAAAGAGAAAACAATGCAACGTTTCATCATTTTATAAAGCTGCAAAAAAATGTAAACAGAGGAAAACCAAAATAATATATCAGAATACAAAAAATAATATTAAATTGACACGAAAATGAAGACCAGAAAGTAAATTATATACTCTCTTCTTCACATTATAAAATTTATCTGCAGGAAAGAAATAAACATAAAATTTCAAAATATATCAGAAATCATGAAAGAAAGAATCATAAAGGCACAAATAAAATACTACTACTACTACTACTACTACTACTACTACTACTACTACTAATACTATTACTACTACTACTACTACTAATAATAATAATAATAATAATAATAACAGAAGAATATAAAAAAAAGAATTATAACGCCACAAAATAATAATAATAATAATAATAATAATAATAATAATAATAATAATAACACAGGAAAATTAAATAATAATAACAATAATAATAATAACACAGAAAAATCTAATAATAATAATAATAATAGAGAACATAAACAAACCAGGCAGCAGCAGCAAATTCATACTTACGTCACCACCAATTAATTCCTTCTCTTACTTACCATACAACATAATAATACGTCCATATTTACTTACCATACATACATACATACACCCACGTGACACCACCTCCAGTATTTCCTAACAATATCGCCACGTGACGAAAGGAGTGGTATGACGAAAGGAGTGCTATGACGAAAGGATTGCTATTACGAAAGGAGTGCTAGAAGGGGATTGATTTTGGACGACGCGACGTTCGTGTGTGTGTTTGTGTGTGTGTGTGTGTGTGTTTCATGAGGGATCCCTACATGACTAATGCAATACTGAGAGAATTATTTCACCATGTGTGTGTGTGTGTGTGTGTGTGTGTGTGAGTGAGAGAGTGTATGTGTGTGTGAGTGTGTGTGTGTGTGTGTGTGTAATTTTTCACCCGCCTTTCACAATTTCCTAGGAGCGTCGGAAACATGCTTCGAATCCTACAACTGAAACAAGCAGGTTCTGAATACATACACTCGCAATGCAAAATATGTATCCAGGCTTGCTTCGAATAGCCTGATCGAGTATTGAGCGAGTTCAAGCAGATATGAAATAGGATAGGCGTTGTAATTGGTTCACTAGTATATCAAATTATTCAAAACTTCAACAAGACCTGGATACAAATTTTGGATTGCGAGTGTACACAGCATCAACAACCTTTTCCTTCATTTAACCCAGTGGAAATAAAATAAATATATTGAAGGGGAAAACGGGACCCCATTAAATATATTCTTAATTTTCACATCGTTTAAAACACTCGGTTCACTTACGTAAATTTCTATTCATTTTCACTCTGGCTGGCCATCAGAATTCATTTTTTACTTTCCCTCCCCCAGACCACTCAGTGAAATCATATCTGTAATCTTGGCCAACTAACTTTTTATTAATGATCATAGTTTGATAACGAATCGAGCTGCCTCTTCCCTTGATAGAGCTTTGTACCACCTTCCTTCCACCTCAGTAAATTTATTCTTCATGGTATTTTTATTGTAACAGCTATCGTTACAATTATATGAAAATGTCGATGCATCCTAGTAACTTCATTGTAAATAGCTATCGTTACAATGATAAGAATATGTCGATGCATCATAGTAACTTAAATGTAACAGCTATCGTTACAATATTAAGATTATGTCGATACTTCATGGTAACGTTACAATGGGAGGAATATGTCGATGATTCATTGTACGGTAACTTCATTGTAACAGCTATCGTTACAATGAGATGTATATGGTTGATGTTTCAATGTAATTTTATCGTACTATCAGCTATCGTTACAATGCTATGAATATGTTGATGTTTCATGGTAACGTTACATTGCATCATAGTAACTTCATTGTAAATAGCTATCGTTACAATGATATGAATATGGTTGATGTTTCATGGTAATCTCATCAAGCTATCGTTACAATGATATGGATATGTTCTTTGCCATTCCACTTATTGTATTTTCATTCGTCTGTTGTTGTCTTAAAGTATCCATGTCCATCTATGTAAATATAATTATGGATATTTTCAAGCGTTGGTTTTATATATTGAAGTAAGAGCGGGTGGGAGTAAAATAGAAAAATATATATTGAAGGAAGGGAGGGAGGGAGTAAAATAGAAAAATATATATTGAAGGAAGGGAGGGAGAGAGTACAGTAGAAAAATATATATTGAAGGAAGGGAGGGAGGCAGGGTGTAAAGTAGAAAAATATATATTGAAGTAAGGGAGGGAGAGAGTACAGTAGAAAAATATATATTGAAGGAAGGGAGGGGGGAGTAAAGTAGAAAAATATATATTGAAGTAAGAGAGGGAGGGAGGGTGTAAAGTAGAAAAATATATATTGAAGTAAGGGAGGGAGAGAGTAAAGTAGAAAAATATATATTGAAGTAAGAGAGGGAGGGAGGGTGTAAAGTAGAAAAATATATATTGAAGTAAGAGAGGGAGGGAGGGAGTAAAGTAGAAAAATATATATTGAAGTAAGGGAGGGAGGGAGGGAGAGAGTAAAGTAGAAAAACAAAAGTCTGTACTAAGCTATAAACACCTTTTAGTCAGAGAGGAGGGACAATAAACACGAAGGAAGGATAACAGAAGTAAAGAAGACACACACATTTGTTGAAGAAATAAAAGAGATTGGCTCGCTCGGGTCCGAAAGGGCAT
Organism: Petrolisthes cinctipes; assembly: GCA_033782935.1. Lineage (NCBI taxonomy): Eukaryota > Metazoa > Arthropoda > Malacostraca > Decapoda > Porcellanidae > Petrolisthes > Petrolisthes cinctipes. The sequence continues at coordinate 5,144 of JAWQEG010002523.1, read as the reverse complement.
CGAAACTTATATGTATACTGGAAACTTATATGTATACTGGAAACTTATATGTATACTGGAAACTTATATGTATACTGGAAACTTATATGTATACTGGAAACCTATATGTATACTGGAAACTTATATGTATACTGGAAACTTATATGTATACTGGAAACCTATATGTATACTGGAAACTTATATGTATACTGGAAACGTTCCCTCGGTAACTTTATAGAAGTGAAGGATAATAATAATATTTTTCCTTGACGTAGATAGGCCTATACAGATCATTAAATTCATCACCCCTTACTATCCACAGAGGTAATGAAAGATCAAGATAATTATCCTATAAGGCATTTAAGGGGATAGTACAGCCACAATCAAATAACCACCAACACTTTCCTTCCATCGTGCAAATAAATCAGTATCATATCAAAATATAATTATACAACAACACCTTACGTCAACTCAACCCCCTCAATTATTATTATGAGGTGCTGCAAAATCATACACGTGTTGTTCTTTATTACCAAGATATTTACTACGATGGATGGAAAGTGTCGGTGGATATTTGATTGTGGCTGTACGCTTTTGATACCTACATTGAAGTGCCACGAGTCCTCCAAAGTATGCCAGGAAACAGGACCAGACTAACAAAAATAATGGTGACATGTTGCTTGGAATACTTTGAAGAAATAATTTGGTCCAGATTTTTACCCCCTTATGGGACCATGTGCTGTAGTTAGAAAATTAGAGATTAATGAGTCCTTCAAATATTGCCACGAAACACACACACCTATATGGAAGGAGGTTGGGTTTCGTGGCATGGTCAGGAGGAATCAAAAGCCTCCAATTTTTATACACGATCACAGGGTCCTTAATTAAGAATTATTTTTAAATGATTTGGGCCACTGTATAAAGTTGATAAAACAATACCATTTGAGAAAAGAAAATGTTCACTTTCGACGAACATATTCAAAGCCAAGATAATGAACACCTAAAATAGTGAACAGCTAAGATAATGAACACCTAAAATAGTGAACAGCTAAGATAATGACCACCAAAGCTAATGAACACCAAAGATAATGAACATCTAAAATAGTGAACAGATAAGATAATGAACACCAAAGATACTAAACACCAAAGCTAATAAACCCATAAGATAACGAACACCGAACACTGTGACCCCTCTTTGTACAGCCACAATCAAATAACCACAAACACTTTCCTTCCATCGTGCAAATAAATCAGTATCATATCAAAATATAATCATAAAACAACAGCTTATGTCAACTCAGCCCCATCAGGAAAGGAACGTGTCGATGGATATTTGATTGTGGCTGTACATACATCAGCTGTCTAACCAATGCACAAGCTGACTCCACTGCTGCCTCTCTGGGAACACCACACTGTATTATTTACCAAGCAAGGTATGTACAGCCGGCAGCAGAAATTCGCGTCCATCTCATGCACTTAATATTACTGATATGACCAGATAGTTGCATTCTGAACCAGTTTTTATTCCAACAACATACGTAATTCACCATATGAGAACAATATTTGTCATCTCTGCATTAAACTTGCATTACAACATCACTATAGCTAATACATACGCAGGTGGAAATGAAGCGAACTTATGCTGCTGACTGTACATCCACAATCAAATAACCACAGACACCTTCCTCCCATCGTGCAAATAAATCAGTATCATATAAAAATATAATCATACAACAACACCTTACGTCAACTGTAAATTCATACACGTGTTGTTCTTTATTATCAAGATATTTACTACGATGGAAGGAAAGTGTTGGTGGATATTTATTTAATTGTGGCTGTACTCTTCCAGTCTGCCCTCGCTTCTTCCTTCCCTTCAAGCTGAGGTAGCCTAACAGAGCAGAGGGCGAGGTGGAACGAACGCATCACTTGAAGAAGCAATGGCTAGACTCAGTAGACAAAGACTCTTCCTTCCTCCTGAGACACACACGACACTCACAGATACACACACGTACACAGACACACACGTACACAACACACACGTACACAAAGACTCTCACAAAAAACACACAACACACACGTACACAAAAACACACAACACACACGTGCAAAAAGACACACGTACACAACACTAACAGACACCACACAACACACATATACGTACACAAAGACACACATGTACACAAGTCACACGTACACAAAGACACACACAACACACACGTACACAAAGACCCTTCCTCGAAACACACAAACACTCACAGATGCCACACAACACACACATACGTACACATCTACACATACACCCCCATAGACACACTCTACAGTTACAACACCTTTATGACCATTACGAAGGCGATTGGCGTTAAGGGGAGATTCTTTTGGCAGTGAATGAAAGATACTATATATGGAAGATACTATATGGAAGGAGCTTGTTTCGTGGCATGGTCAGGAGGAATCAAAAGGCTTCAATTTTCTTACACGATCAAAGGGTCCTAAAGTAAATTATATATGTTGTTAGAATAGAAACTGGTTCAGAATGTAACTTATCTGGTCACATTAGCATTACGAATTACACCTCGGGCTCGTAATTTCGCGACCACGTACCTTAATGTTTATGTCATTGAGCTGGTAACACTGTGACTGGGGAAGGAAGGTGTCATAGTAGGTGAAAGATTGTATCAGTCCCTCTACTATGTTCCACCTACTCTGATTCCCTCACCATGTAAATGTTACCAGCTCAAATGGTATAAACATCTAAGTACGTGGTCGCGAATTTACGAGCTCGGGTGTACATGAGGGATGGACGCGAATTTATGCTGCCGACTGTACATACCGGTCGTAAAGTGAAAGACAGGAGAAATTTACTAACACTTCAATCCTTTCAATACCTTTTACTAATTGCATCGTAAAAAACGGAGGCGGGTAACGTGTGCTTCTGTTAATTACAAAGACAAACAAATTTAACTAGGTACTAACTGGATAATATACTTTTGGTACATTAGAGCGACTTGATTCCTCCAAAGTATGCCAGGAAACAAGACCAATAATTAAGGGACCTGTGATGTAGTCGGAAATTGGATATACATGAGTCCTTCAAATATTGCACGAAACACACACACACACCTATATGGAAGGAGCGTGTTTCGTGGTATAGTCAGGAGGAAACAGAAGCCTCCAATTTTCATACACGATCACAGGGTCCTTAAATAAAAATAATGGTGTCCTGTTGCTTGGAATGGTTTGAAGATATCAGTTGCTCCATATTAACCAACACTATACTGCATAAATATTATAATGGGATAAATTTAATATAGTTTTTTCCTGCTTGTTGGATGCTTAAGGACCCTGTGATCGTGTATGAAAACTTGAGGGCTTCTGATTCCTCCTGACCACGCCATGAAACAAGCTCCTTCCATATAGGTGTGTGTGTGTGTTTCGTGGCAATATTTTAAGGACTCATTTAACTCCAATAATCTGACTACATCACACACAGGGTACCTTAATTAATGAGAGAGTGAGTGAGGGAAATGAATACTGATCTCCGGAACACAAATATCCGTTCTGTTCTCTCTCTCTCTCTCTCTCTCTCTCTCTCTCTCTCTCTCTCTCTCTCTCTCTCTCTCTCTCTCTCTCTCTCTCTCTCTCTCTCTACGATATGTATAGTGAGGTAGCTATCACACACACACACACACACACACACACACACACACACACACACACACACACACACACACACACACACACACTACGATAAGTAAAGGGAGGTACTACAGCTATCAGAAGCACACACACCATGCTTACCTTCCCACACACAAGAGCACCTAAAATTTATATATAACCTTGTATGGAAGAGGAGGAGCTCAGAGGGCCATTGTCAGGGAGGAATGAGGTTAGGTAGCGGGGCCTTTGTTGTACGGTTAAGGTACCCTGTGTGTGATGTAGTCAAAAGTTGGAGTTATATGAGTCCTTCAAATATTGCCACGAAACACACACACCTATATGGAAGGGGCTTGTTTCGTGGCATGGTCAGGAGGAATCAGAAGCCTCCAATTTCATATACGATCACAGGGTCCTTAATAACAGAGTCGAGAATAATGGAGGTTAAGAGGATAGTACAGTGTTGGTAAATCTGGAGCAACTGTTTCCTCCAAACTATTCCAAGTAACAGCAGGCCACCGTTAATTTAGTTCATCTTGTCCTGATTCTTGATGTCCTAGGAAGGAATCAAGTCGCTCTAACGTGCCACTAAATGATTATTATTTTGCCCTTAAAGTGTAGGACAGAAGGGGCACAGAATATATCACAACGTAGATGATGAACAGATTACACTCAAAGAAGAAGGCCAAAAACTATCATATGCAGACAATATGGTAAGCTCTAAAAATTATACAGGGCCCACTTGTTGATACTATTCAGCACCTAGCGTTATAAAGTTAATAAGTAACACTAATTTTATAGATTCATTATTGACACATAGACACATAGATCTCATATGGTAAATTACGTTATGTTGTTAGAATAGAAACTGATTCAGAATGCAACTACCTGGTTATATTAGCAATATTAATTACTCGTATTTCTCCTTCAGTAATCAAGAGTCTAGTCACCTAAATCGCCAGTTTACCAATGCTCTGTTGAAATAGTTAAGGTTTTTCATTGTAGCTGACTAACAACACCTGTATACAAGTTAGAGGTGAGAAAGATAACCTCAGAGTGATCAAAGGTACAGTTGCTCACACATGAAGCTGAACAACAACACGTGTATACAAGTTAGAGGTGAGAAAGATAACCTCAGAGTGATCAAAGGTACAGTTGCCCACACATGAAGCTGGTTTGGCTCGTTACTTGTGAGGTGGCTACAAAAGAAAGGAAAGTGAAAAAAGATGTAGTTTGTGACAGGCAGACAGTAAAATATTATTACTGTCAGCTTGTCAACAAACTATAACTTGTGCTCTCTCTCCTTCCTGTTGTAGCCACCTCACAAGTAGCGAGGCGTACCAGCTTCATATGTGGGCAACTGTACACAATAAATAACTGTAAGAAGAACAGACTGAAAAATTGTAAATACTGAAAACTGAGTGATAAGCTGAGACTTAGAGGGATTACTGTCCTACCGAGATGAAAGATGATTAAAATAAAAAATCAGACACTCTTAAAAGTTACAC
>JAWQEG010002522.1:140000-148006 GCA_033782935.1 Petrolisthes cinctipes | reverse complement strand
GTACCACCACCACTTCTACCACCACCATACCACCACCAGTACCACCACTCCTACCACCACCAATACCAACACTACTACCCACCACCAGTACTACCACTAATACCACCACCACCAATACCACCACTAATACGACCATCAGTACTACCACCATCAATGTTAGCTGTATACCCACTGAAACGCAATGCTACCTTAATTAACTAATAGACACCACTTCCACCACTAGTATCACCCACCACACCACCACAGCCTCTTGACCACGACTGTACAACCACAATCAAATATCCACTGACACTTTCCTTCCGTCGTGCAAATGAATCAGTATCATAACAAAATATAATCATACAACAACACCTTACGTCAACTCAACCCCCTCAATTATTATTATGAAGTGCTGTAAGATCACACATGTGTTGTTGTTTATTACCAAGATATTTACTACATTGCAAGGAAAGTGTCGGTGGATATTGGACCGCAACTGTACATACATACATACATACAGACTTTCAAATGGACCAACACCAACACACACACTCACAAAACTGCTCTCTATACTCAAGCCTCAACAATAACAAAGGCATTTGGAGAATTCTACACCTCGGCTCCACTCGTAACTCAGGAAGCTTTCGGAACAGGACCAACAAGATAGGGGATGGAAAGACGTCTGGCATCTGAGACCGACGTTGAAGGCGTGAGAGAGAAAATACGAGCGGAAGTGACGAAATCGTGTCTTTTCAGTTAACCATCATGGCGTAAACAAATGAGAGTCGAGGTTGATAGAAGATGGCGGGAAAGAGTCAGGCCCCCTATATAAAGGAGAATATAAATACGGTCATATATCAAGCTTCAGTTACCCATACACCACCATAACGTCGCCCTGCCATACCGTACCGACCCTCTGGAGGAAGCTAGAGCCTTATAGACGACTTGGGGGTGAAATATATGGATGCCAAGTTGAGAGGTGGAGGAAGGGGAAGGGGAAGGGAGAGGAGGAGGAGGAGGAGAGGAGGAGGAGGAGGAGGAGGAGGAGGAGGAGGAGAGGAGGAGGAAGGGAAGAGGAGGAGGAGGAGGAGGAGGAGAGGAGGAGGAGGAGGAGAAGGGAGAGGAGGAGGAGTAGTGAGGGGCGCCAGTAACAAATTCGTTACATATTTTCCAGGGGATCGGGAATATTGTGTTGGGAGGATATAGTGTTACTGTATTTATGGCTTATATTGCAGTATTTTTATTGTTGTTATCAGTTCCATCACACTTTTTTCGCGTTTTACGATGCAAATCTTATTGAACATTGATTTTTCCGTCTTATTGTTATTATTGTTATTATTTTATCATTGTTACCATTCCTATTATTATTATTATTATTATTATTATTATTTATATAACTTTGTCTGTTTATTAGTCTGTGAATCAATAGGTAATGGTAGACAGTGAATGAAGCCCACTCAACTCTCCATGAGATTATATTTGTTTGTGAGCAAGTTTTCACACCTGAGAATGAAACCCTTGGCCAGCACATGTTAGACAAGGGATTTACCCGCTAGGCCATACCATCATGGTCTAGTGGGTAGCTCCCTTGTCTAAAATTTGCTGGCCAAGGGGAGGTGGTCAAGTGGTTAGTGTTCTGGACTCGTAACCTATAGCTCGGGAGATCGATTCCTCTCAGGTGAGGGCCTGAAAATATTTACTCTTCCGATTTGAGTAGTCAGGCACTAACTATAAGGCCCACCGAACGTCGTGAAACACACTCACTGGTACCATACCAACTACAGTATTAGGGAATTACTCTCACTTCCCTCCCTCTGTGGCTGGGTACCAGTTCGGAAGTCGTGACGTGGTGTGTGAGTAACAGATGACCTGGGTCACGGTAACGGGCTTGATGAAGCCTATGTCCGGTGTCGGAACATATAAAATATTCGAATATTTGTGTGTATTTTCAATGCCCTCCGCAGGCAGGCAGGCAGGCAGGCAGGCAGAAACAGAGGAAGAAAGACACAAGCAAGGAGGCAGGCAGACATGTAGACAGACACATACAGACAGGTAAGCAGGTGAACGTTCTGACAGAAATGCAGACATGTCAGATAGATAGATAGATAGCCGCACAGGGAGGCAGGTAACACACACACACACACACATACATACAGTGAGGTGTGTGTGTGTGTGTGTGTGTGGAACTTTGAGTCATGAATGAACCAGAGACAGAAAAACACAAACACATGCAGTGAGGTGTGTGTAGAACAATGAGTGAGTATAGAGCCACGGACCATAGAGTGAGTGAGGCCAGCAGCAGCAGCAGCAGAGGTCTGGTTTGGTGCTCCTCCTGGGCCAAGTTAAGTAGGGAGGACGCGGCAATGAAGTTATGGAGTTGCCGTGTCCATTAAAGTCACTGGGATGGACAGGAGAGAGAGAGTGCGAGAGTAGTGGTGGTGGTGGTGGGGAAAGTTGGAGAGTATAGTGGTGTGGTGGTGGTGGTGGGAGGGTTAGGAGAAAGTGGTAGAGTAGTGGTGTTGGGAGAGGAGAAAATGGGAGAGTAGAGGGGTGGGTTGGAGGGGAATTTGAGAGAGGAGAGTAGTGATGTTGAGACTAGAGAAGGTTAGAGAGTGGTGGTGTGACAGGGGATAGTAGGAAAGCAGGAACAGGTCAATGAGCAAGTACTACTGTTAGATAGCATCATGCTGGTGGTGCAGTACGAATGATCAGACCATTGTGGGTAGAATCGACTAAATTGATAACCTCACCCTTCTGTCATCAGCAATCCTCAGACTTCAACATAGCCAACGTAACTAGTTACCTGATGTAATCGTGTCACTTTCACACTATATCTTCTATAATAATTGGAGTATATAGGTACTTATATTACTACTTAACACTTATTTTCAGTGACTTTGATGCTAGTGATTGCTTGAAGGATGTCGGCCAATGATTCGCTTGCATTTATATATATATATATATGATGATATTATTTTGTATGTTACTTTCTGTTTTCTTGTATGTAAATAATATTAATATATAATACTAATCCTTGTAACCAGTTCCTATACAACCAATACATAGCAGAGTGTTGGTATGTATAGATGTATGATGGCCAAAGTGAATGGAGTTACTGATCGCATACAGCCATTCTACCTTTATTGAATTAATGTGTGTGTGTGTGTGTGTGTGTGTCTGTGTGTGTGTGTGTGTGTGTGTGTGTGTGTGTGTGTGTGTGTGTGGTGTGTGTGTGTGTGTGTGTGTGTGGTGCGTGTGAGGGATTTGTATATATGAGGGGGATGTGTGTATGTGTATATGTGAGAGGATGTGTGTGTATGTGTATATGTGAGGAGGATGTGTTGTGTATGTGTATATGTGAGTGAGATGTGTGTGTATGTGTATGTGTGAGTCGATGTGTGTGTGCGCGTATGTGTGCTTGTGTGTGTGTGCATGTTTGTGTGAGTTAATATGTGTGTGTTTATGTGCATGTGCGTGTGTATAGGGGAGGGGGATATGCACATGTGTGTGGGTGTGGGTTGGTGATAGTGTAAAGTATGATTAGAAAACCAACCCAGAGGAATGAATACCAGACCATTTGGCGATAGAGAACGGGACCAGAGACGGACCAGAGTATACATGCAGTTCACCTTATTCCCACTCCCCGAGGATGGAGGCAATTTTACCCACGGCGTAAAAATAAAGGAGGGAGGAAGAGAGTAGTAATCTTAGTAACCTTTTATGAGTTGTCGTACACTGTTTGTATAAAATCCGTATAATTATCACTAGTATCATATTTTTCATTTGGGAGTGTGTACCGTAGTATTTTAATGAGGTTTTAAGTCAATGAGGGCCAATAGTAGTGTGGTGAATACTACTGATGAATACATAAACAGACGGGTTTAATCTCTGTGATATATTTCGACGTCCGTGTAGGGTTTTCATAATGTTTCACGAGTTACAGTTTATCTTAGAGTGTAAAGTAATGACATGAATATTGATGCTCAGTGACTACGTAAAGTAATGACGTGACACACACACACACACACACACACACACACACACACACACACACACACACACACACACATATACGAATCGCAGGAAATACAACGATCCGAGCCACACACACACACACACACACACACCACACACACACACACACACACACACACATACAGTATATAGAGTAGTAGCATTCGGCAACTCCACACACACACACACACTTATAATATACAGAAAAAAAAGAGTTGGTTGAGTCGCGTTGCCGTATTTATGCATGGCAGCCCAGATAGGTCCCACGCCGCCGAGCTGGGACCCCTGAGAACGTAAAAGAATGCATAATACAAGAGTTAAAGGAGATGCCAAGTGTGTGTAGGCAGGTGTTTGGGAGCTAGTGATGGAGAAATGCCATTGGGAGTAAGGGAAAGAAAGGGTTGGATGGGTGAGGTGAAGTGTGAGTGGGGTGGGTTGCATGGGTGAGGGGTGGGGGGTAGGGTGCATGGGTGAGGGGTGGGTGAGGTGTGGCTGGGTGGGGTGGGTGAGGGGTAGGTTGCATGGGTGGGATGAGGTGTGGTGGGTGGGGTGGGGTGGGTTGCATGGGTGAGGGGTAGGGGTAGGGTGGGGTGGGTGAGGGTAGGGTTGCATGGGTGAGGGGTGGGTTGCATGGGTGAGGGGTAGGGTTAGGGTGGGGTGGGTGAGGGGTGGGTTGCATGGGTGAGGGGTAGGGGTAGGGTGGGGTGGGTTGCATGGGTGAGGGGTAGGTTGCATGGGTGAGGGGTGGGTTGCATGGGTGGGGTGGGTGATGGTTTGGGTGGGGTTGCATGGGTGAGGGGTGGGTGAGGTGTGGGTTGCGTGGGTGAGGGGTGGGTTGGTGTGGCTCACTTGTGATTGGTTCCCCTCCAGGCTTCCCGAAAACAATCACGTGCTTTGTTTACATTTAGGATGCCAGGTTTGTTTACATTTAGGATGCCAGGTTTGTTTACATTTAGGATGCCAGGTTTGTTTACATTTAGGATGCCAGGTTTGTTTACAATTAGGATGCCAGCTTTGTTTACATTTAGGATGCCAGCTTTGTTTACATTTAGGATGCCAGGTTTGTTTACATTTAGGATGCCAGCTTTGTTTACATTTAGGATGCCAGGTTTGTTTACATTTAGGATGCCAGCTTTGTTTACATTTAGGATGCCAGCTTTGTTTACATTTAGGATGCCAGCTTTGTTTACATTTAGGATGCCAGCTTTGTTTACATTTAGGATGCCTGCTTTGTTTACATTTGTTTTGTTTTTAAATTTATGTATGGTAATTAATTGCTTAGTGTGGTATTATGATGTGTTTGATAATTTGACTTGCCGTATGAAGAGAATCCTACTTTGAAAGGCAGCAATATATATGGATATATACATTGAAATGCATAAAACTTTGCCATGAATAGAAAGAAGGGCAGAGGCACGAGTATGGAAATGCATTGTGTTGTGATATGCATTCTCTCTCTCTCTCTCTCTCTCTCTCTCTCTCTCTCTCTCTCTCTCTCTCTCTCTCTCTCTCTCTCTCTCTTCTGTTTTTCGTATACTTTATCCTTCCTCGTTTCATCTCATTCATCATTTTCACACATGACACTATTATGCATCGAGGTTAATGTATGAAGATGGCACAGATTTTCATGAAACGGAGGAGAGAGAGAGAGAGAGAGAGAGAGAGAGAGAGAGAGAGAGAGAGAGAGAGAGAGAGAGAGTCAGATGAATAAGTGAAAACCCAAAAGATAATTTATTATTATTAGTTTTAATAATATACAATTGTTATTAGAGATGGTTAAAGAGTGTGTATATGTACGAGAGAGAGAGAGAGAGAGAGAGAGAGAGAGAGAGAGAGAGAGAGAGAGAGAGAGAGGCGGGAGGAATTCAATTAGTCTTCCCGCCGCTAGTAATCAGATGCCAGCCGGGAGGTATGACCATCAAAGCTACCAGCACCACGTATCATCACATCACACCCTCCCTACATCCACCACCCCTATTACCAAGCTTTACATACCTTAGATTGAGGTAGGTTAGGTTAGGTTAGGTTAGGTTAGGTTAGGTTTACATGGACTAGTTGGATAGTTTGAGAAGTTTATATTAAGTGTCGTAGTAGAGGTGCAGTAGTACACGTGGTATATATAATTATATGTGTGAAATAAGTGTAATGTTGACTTGGGCAGACAACATATTCATTCGTATGTAACTGTGACTGTTGCTGTAAGTATTAGAAATTGTGAAATATATATTGCAGAATGCCTACAGTATAGATTTATCGTTGTCTATAAATTATACAGTGTTAATTTATCCATTCCTGTCTTGGTGCTCGTGTTGTTTTATACAGTAGTAATCAGGTTAATCATAATATTTCGTAAGCAATGTAGATAACAATAGGTGTTGAACTACTGAAAATAAGTTAATTAATTAATCTCGTTGCTTCATAATGCTGTATGACGGTGAATATGTACAAAATAAGATGTTGATGTTATTAGGTCTGCCGAGAAGGTAATCCGATTATAGTTAAATCAAAGGAATTGAAAGTAAAATTAAATTCATTACATTGCTCGTTGCAGCCAAAGTGTTGCATTAGTATAAACTGTAGCTACTAATTATATTCTCAGGCCAAGATATTATAAACTTTCATGCCATATATGCATTACATTGTTTGGGTGCACTGCAAGGGGTGAGTGAGTAAAGGTTGTCATGATACCTGAAACATAAAAGATTAAGCAATGGTGGGAGAGACAAGTATATAGTTGTTAGCAAGTACAGTCACAATCAAATATCCACCGACACTTTTCCTCCATCGTAGTAAATATCTTGGTAATAAAAAACAACACATGTATGATTTTACAGGACAACATAATACAAAGGATACAAGGGCAAACAGCAACAGGCCTACTAGTCCTTACGAGGCTGCTTGATTTTGCTATTCTATCTAACCTACAAGAGTGAGGGAAAATATAGCAAATAGTTGAGGGGGTTGAGTTGACGTAAGGTGTTGTATGATTATATTTTGATATGATACTAACTTATTTCCACGATGGAAGGAAAGTGTCGGTAGTTATTTGATTGTGGCTGTACTGTCACCTCTCTGGTAAACTTTGAGAATAATATTGTCGTGACTGAGACGTGGTTGTTTTTTCGACAAGTTTTCTTCACGGTTTTCAGTCAAGCGGAAGAGATGATGATGATCGCGTCTCATTCATTATTCTCAAAGTTTACCAACATACTAGAGAGGCGAGAGAACTTTAAACTACGACTGTGCATACATACATACATGGACAGATAGATAGTACGTTTTTTAAAAGAAAGGCTAGATAGATGGTAGGTAGACGATTAGGGATAAATAGATAGATTGATACCCAGTAAATGGATGGTTAGATAAAACAGATAATTGGAGAGTCAGGCATATAATAATAATAATAATAATAACAATAATAATAATAATAATAATAACAATAATAATAATAATAATAATAATAATAATAATAATAGTAATAATAATAATAATATACTGTTTAATAAATAATAGGTACAGCTAGATGGATATGTAGATAGGAAGATGGATACATAAGTGGATAGATTAATGAATAAACAGACATACAGACAAATATACATAAGACGGTTGAATGCAAACAGCTTCTGAATGTAACTCGGCAAGAAAGAGTGAAGCAAAGTTATCGTGATCGGCTTTAAGGTGTTAATTCTCTTTTGGTACATTGGAGTGCCTTGATTCCTCCAAAATACGCCAGGAAACAGGACCAGAAGAGCAAAAATAAAATAGTGTTCTGTTGCTTGGAATAGTTTGGAGGATTCAGTTGCTCCAGATTTACCAACACAGAACTTCCCCCTCTTAATTCGGTATTTAGTTTAACTCTGCGGGAACATTGCACACATTTCCATTTGCAACGAAGAAACATGTTTATTATTATTTATAGTTTTTTCCTTACATCTTTCGATTTTTTTTTTTTTTTTTTTTTTTTTAATCGGTGTTTACCTCTTTATTTTCGATTTTGGACAATTTAGTTTCGA
>JAWQEG010002522.1:105000-137500 GCA_033782935.1 Petrolisthes cinctipes | reverse complement strand
TCCCAAGGGAATAAAATGGGTGTAAGTGAGGTGGAGTGGTGGTGAAGTTTGGGAATACTGATGTGTAGGGGTGTGGTGGGGCTGGTTTGAAAGTAATGCATGATGATGGTTTGGGAATCTTGATGGGTGACTGTGAGTGGTGGAGAATAAAATGAGGAGGTACACTCGATCAAAAAAGTATCGCGCATTTCCCTCGTGGATCATTTTGACTCCAAAGACGATGGCTACTGAAAACGAGCTTCTTTATCATGAGCTGTAGCGATCATTTACAGAACCATCGGACCCCACTTGCGCGATACTTTTTTGACCCAATGTACAGTGACAGGAAAAATATATCTTATAACTGAGAGTGAGATAGTTGTGAAAAATTTACAATATTTTCTTACAAATGAAATAATTTTGATTGAGTGTGGTACAATTGCCTCCAAAAAATTTCGAGACACTACCTGCTGGACTCGAGCAGGTAGTGTCTCGAAATTTTTGGAGACAACTGTACAAAACTTTCACTTCCAAGCTATATACCATCATTCGGCCTTTGTCCTTCCCTCTGTACAGTCGGCGGCAAAAGTCGTGTCACCCCACTTAGCGTTTCTTGAATGATAACATAAAGGATTATCATCTCACCAACACATTCACCACCAACCAAGAATTACAATATCCAGGGGGAAAATTAGTAAACTCTACTCTGGATTTTCATTTTATGAGCCTGTGAAGCGAATATTTCCATACTGTACTTACTTCATGACTTGGCAGATGTGGCGACCCGACTTTTGCTGCCGACTGTACCTTTATCTCCAACTTCCTTTCTGGTCATTCCATAGTTGTTGTTGTAGAAGGTCATCATTGCTCTTCGTCTTAGCCAGGTTATCAACATTGGTAATCCTCGGGGCTTTGGCTTATTACATACTCTATTCCTGTTATCAGTAATCATCCTAGCTGCATTTCATCTCCAATCCAGTCATATGCTGATGATTACACCCTTCAATACCGGTACTACATCAGTTTTGGCAACCATAAAAACCGACAACTTCTCGCCACATCACCCATGGATGAGGGAGGAGCACACTTGACTTCTGACCTGTCCCTCATCTATGACTATAAGGGCAGAGTATAAACTTCGTGGTTTTCATTGCTTTCAAAACATATGTGTCACCCTTATTCTCTTTCTTTCATATACACGACTGATCAACTCTGAAATATTCTCACATTATAAATCTTTCCGCCTTATTACGACTTTTGTCACTCAAACTCAATGTGTCTTGGCAACATAAACTAAATTGGACGTGATTTTTTTTACCTCTCTCACTCTTTGTCACATTTGAAGGCATTGACCTAACTTTTTGCCTTGGTCCTCATTTTCCTCAGTATAGAGAAAAAAAAAAAAAAAAAAACACACACACACACACACACACACACACACACACACACACACACACACACACACACACACACACACACACCATAAAAACACCGGTCAGACACACACAAATTCCCGAATAAAACCCCACATAAACACCCAATTAAAGTTTCTCTCTCCCTCCCCCCCAAGTCGTCAGCTAATCCCGCCCCTACATTTCCAGCTCGTGTAGGGAATAGAACCATAATTAAGGATCATCCCTTGACCATCTGACGGGAGGAGGGGGATGGGGCCAGGCCAGGTCAGGTCTTAAGGTGGACTCAGCACTCTTTCTTTGGGTTGGGTTAATTTGACTCTTTGGGTTGGTGTGTCTTGATGCTTTGAGTTGAAAGGCAAATGTATGAAGACGACAGAGAGAAGGCTTGGGATTGGGAAAGATTGTCTATTTGCTCTGAAATAAGTAAATGGAGATGTAACGAATAATAATAGGAATTAGGTAATCAGAGTAGTAGAAAATGTTTACACAGATCTATATAACTCCAAATATTATTCTATTACTGATGTGTAAAAATAGTTTTTGAAATGTTAGGTTTAGCTGTGAATAATGTTGGAGACAACTGAGCACGTGGTGTAGTTGTAACCAGTCTGTGTGTTTTTTCGCTCTTTCGTCCACCTTGGTATTATATTTTATGAAGCATTTGCCGCATTTTGAATCGCGACTCATTAAAACTCTTCTGTCCTTGTTACTCGCCTCTCTTTCTTTCATCTATCTATGCTAATTACCTCTCTGCTTTGCCTCTAATCACTCTCAGCTCTCCAGAGAAAATTCCCGCCTCTCGAAAACACTGCTCTTTTGTCTTTAGAACACAAGAGGACAAAGAAAACGCGCGCTCATTCTCCCGCCTCTTCCCGCCCTTTCATGACAACATTGATTCAACGCCGGCCTATCACAGACCTCCTGGCATGTGACGTCATAACCCGTAAGCCAATCACAGAGTTCATTAAGGGTATGACGCGAGGATGACAGGGTATGACAGCAAAGTTTTCCGCGATTCATCTAATTCATTGGCCGTGACGTCATTGTTATATATTAAGAGATTATAATAAGTGTTATTGTAAGCTTGAAATATTTACCATTCATTCACCTTTTCAACAACACGAAGGCATTAATGGCATCGTAGTAGAATTCAAGACAACATGTTCATAATTATACTATTTCATCTCTCTCTCTCTCTCTCTCTCTCTCTCTCTCTCTCTCTCTCTCTCTCTCTCTCTCTCTCTCTCTCTAATCCTAAAAGTACTGCCAGCTTCACCACAGACGGCATAGATGATACAAAGTGGTAACAGCCGATATTATTAGGCTTTATCAATGTGCCAAGGTAATAAATAAAGTTAATCAACATATCAGAGTAAGAGACATTATTTTAAAGCAAGGCAAATAAGAAACAGAAAGAACGGAGGTCATACAAAGACATCATCAGTGGTCATTAAAAAAAAAAAAAAACATACACACACACTCATACAACAGACCCTCCATATACAATTAAAAAAAGAAAAAGAAAAAAAAATTATATCTGTATCCACCACTTTCTTTATTTTTTCCCAGGATTCTGTTATTTGTTGCAATACAGAAAGAGTGATTTACTGAGCTGTGTTAATTAAAAGGACAGTGCAAAAATTAAATCACTACCGTACTGCAGTCAATAGATTTTACACAACAAGACAGGTAGTGTGACAGACATTCAAAGTAGTGTTACAGACATTCAAAGTAGCGTTACAGACATTCAAAGTAGCGTTACAGAAACACACACACACACACACACACTATCACCAGCTTCACACACACACACACACACTATCACCAGCTTCACACACACACACACACACACACACACACACACACACACACACACACACACACACACACACACACTATCACCAGCTTCACACACACACACACACACACACACACACACACACACACACACACACACACATACACACACACACACACACACTATCACCAGCTTCACACACACAAACACACACTATCACCAGCTTCACACACACACACACACACACACACACACACACACACACACACACACACACACACACACACACTATCACCAGCTTCACACACACACACACACACACACACACACACACACACACACACAATCACCAGCTTCACAGGTCTGAATAGGACTAACACCAAACAATATGACACAGAGCCTGCTTATCATCCAAGAGTTAGTTATTGAAAGGTCTGATAGTGATTGAGAAGACTGTGCAATTAATGTCCTCACACTCACAAATACCCAGACTCTCAATCCCTTCTACGAGACAGACAGACAGACAGACAGACAGACGATAAGGTAAAAGAGAGAAGGACTAAGTAAGCACAGTACAGAGTTACGCCCATGAATCATAGAGGTAAACACCGTGAGATTTATTTACAACACGGTTAAGAAAGATGGACGGAATAAACAAGAAATATGAGTGCCAAGAAGCTGACAATGTACATATGTGAAAGATGGTGTTGAAAAGTCTCCAATTAAAGATCTCTCTCTCTCTCTCTCTCTCTCTCTCTCTCTCTCTCTCTCTCTCTCTCTCTCTCTCTCTCTCTCTCTCTCTCTCTCTCTCTCTCTCTCTCTCTCTCTCTCTACAATTATAATCATACATACATATACTGACAAAAGAAGAAATGTAAGCTATACTAAACTTATGCGATCTCCCTCCCTCACGATTAAATTTTACTCTCCTTTACCATTCTCCCTTCATCACCCTCACCACTCAACCAACCTCCCTTATATATATATTTCCTATAAGATGTTGTTACCCCTAATTAATAACTATAAAAAAAAAAAAAAAAAAATTCAAGACTATTGTTTATTCCAATGTATTTATTTTGTTTTCGTACATTTTTTTGGATTTTGCTAAAGTTTTGGTGGTGTTAATGAAGGGAGGATCTGGGAGTAGAAAGAGAAAAGGAAGGAGAAGGAAATGAGGGAGGTAGAGAAGCTGTGGTAACCGATTGGGAGAAGAAAAGGGATAAAGGGTGATGAAGGAAAGGGCGTGGTGGTAGAATTGTATACATGTAGTTGAGAAGATCAGTCAAGTATAGGGAGAGAAAAATGAAGGCAATTTCGGTAATTTTTTTTTTTTTTTTTGGGGGGGGGAGAAATTAGAAAAAAGTAAAGTGGAAGAGGGGAAGTGTTAGAGAGAGAGAGAGAGAGAGAGAGAGAGAGAGAGAGAGAGGGGGAAGAGGGAGAGAGAGAGAATATGTGTGTGTCTTTGGTGAGAGAGAGAGAGAGAGAGAGAGAGAGAGAGAGAGAGAGAGAGAGAGAAATGGAAAACTTTAAAGTGAAGAGCAGTGAAATGGAGAGAAATGAAAGAGAAATGGGAGCGAAAATTGTAGAAGAAAATAGGAGAGAAAGAAGCTGTTAAACGGATGGAGATGTGTGTGAAAAACAACTTACAGTTTCAAAATACAAAATGTTGCATGATTATTATATATGACAATTAATTATCCCATATATACATAATAATTACCCTAATTTCTTATATCCACCTGGACGTGAAGTAATATATTCCCTTAATTAACTTTGTAATGCTAGTTAGATTAATTAATGGTGCTTCTCTGGACAGAAATGGTATATTAACTATCCGTCCCGGTGCTACAAAATAAAAAAAGGAAGGCATTAAAGCCACTCTTGTTCTGAACAAATGAAGGGTCTTGGAGAGGTAAATGTTGCAGTACGTTTCAGAGTAGGTAAGATGTAAGTGCCATTCTTCAATAAACTGTAAGGTGTGGTGGTGATGGTGGTGGTGGTGAATATATATAAGTAGTCGTGTAACGTTTCAATTTATAATTTTATAGTAGTGAAGCGTTTGTGTTTGAGGCCTCTGGTGCAATGGCGACCAAAAAACCTAATAATTTTTCTTTAATCCACACTTGCACTTAATGTCTAATCACTTCACATTAATTGGCAGCAATAATTTGTTGCGATAATGGTCATAGCATGGATCCTGGGTCATAGTAGGGTCATATCGACATATGAACTAGCGGAATGGTCATAGGAATGTGAAGAAAAATATGTGCTAAAGTTAACCTTTTTTGACACTTTTGGTAGCAGATGGGTACGGTATGTTTGGAAGAGATCAACGTGGGTGACAGAGCAGACTAAATTTAATGACACCACTGAAGTCATTAGGGAACAGACTTGGAAGTGGGCAGGACATATAGCAAGAATGGGATGTAACAGATGGAGTAAAAGGCTCACAGGCTGGTCTTAAAGAAAGTACAAGAGAAACAGAAGAAAATCAATAGGAGGTGGAGAGACTAAATAGAAATGCTTGCAGGCAAAACTTGGTAAAGACTCTGCCTAGTCAATGAACTCCTGGAGCAGCCTTGGACTCTACATGACTGACAATGATATATATAAAGTACAGTCGCGGTCAAATATAATCATCTATATAGAGGTAACTCACGTAAGAGTTTGACAGCTTCCCTCTGTTCCTTAGATGATAAACTTTCCAATAAATAGGTTAACTATCATCTTTTAATTTAATATAAGCAGCTACACACTACTTAAAACAATAACATCATATGTAAACGTGAAAACATTAGACAGTAATTTGTTTGAGCTACACATATGTGGATGATTATTATTGACCGTGACAGTAGGTACCGTATCCGATTGAGTTGGAGTCTGGGGTATTAAAATATATCTCCATAAATATGAGCACTGAGCAGTAAGGAATATGTGTAGGGAGTGAAGATGGTGACTATTGGAAAGGTTGCAGCTGTGTCCTTCCTTAGGTCACTGTGTTGGGCTAACAAGCTCAACACAGTGCCGTCTTAATTACGCCAGGATATATAGGGAGAATTGATGTTATTAAGGACATCCGCCAGTAAAACTATTTGCCCAGACCAAAATGACATCCACTCCACATAGACGTGGGGAAAATTATACAAATCTTATATTTATGATTTCGTAATAAAATCGTATATTAACATTTGATTCTTTGTTCTAGGTGAATTTTAGCATCATTCATTAGCGTTACAGATCTGCTGAAACCACAGATTATCGTAAATTTTAAAAGTAAGTTTGTTTAGCAGTGACATGTAAAATCCTTCTTTGTCCAGCTGATATTCCTAAATGTAACCTAATCCTACTTTTACCAAGTAATTTCGATCATTACCAGCATCAACCTATTTTGGACCAGATTTCGAAAAGTATTTTAGTTATGCTTATATTGTAAACCACAGAAAACGTACACACCGTAAAGGATACTTTTTATGATTAACTATTATATATTCAGCTAACTTAAAGCCTATTGTCTGTTGTCCTTTTTTTTTCTCTCTCTCTCTCTCAACATTATTACTATTACCTGAATTGTATTCTCTATGTATGCGTATGTCTACAGTATAGGCCTATGTGTATTTGTGTGTATCAGTATGTTTCTGACTATGTGTGTTTTAGTGTATTTGTATGCATATGTAGGCCTATATTATTATCATTTAGCAGATTTTCTTGACTAGTCTAGCGGAAAACTTTAATATGAGCATTACCTATGATTTAGCAGATTTTCCTGACTAGTCTATAAATAGTCTATATATATATATAAAAAAAATATATATATATAGCGGATTCCAAAAATTTGAGTTGGCATCACTGGTTTTATTTGTTTATCATATTCATCATGGCCTCTGTACCCTTACTAATTAATTAATATACTCCTGTCATTCAAGTCTCCCCAGTCCAGAGTCGTCATCGTTAAGTAGGTTAATTAAAGGGAATGTAATTAATGTGAAATGATAAATAAGAGTTAATGGTTTATTTACACTGTAGTTAGTTAGTTATTACACATGATAATTATTAACTTGTTCTGAAATTTGATGTTAATTTTCGTATTTTTTTTGTGTTCTTTTTTTCTCTCGCATACACTTACAGCAGTTGATACATACTGTACTTATATGTGCATTGTATTTCAGGATGGGGCTTGAGCTGATGTGGACTGCATTAGGGTGAAGAAAGTGTTGGTGTTATGATGCACAAACTTCCAGCATACAACAGGAATCAGCTTGACCAGTTGCTATTGTCATTGTTGAAGAGTTGGTGAGTTTTTGGTCAAGTCATTTATTAGATATACTATAGCCCCGTATTCAAGAATGATGGTGCAGTACTGGTACGATGGCTCTGAAGTGCATCTATGGAGCCATCGTACCGATACCAAACTATCGTCAACACCATGAATGTTCTTGCATATGGCCCATTGTTGTTAAAAATTTCTTGTATCTGTAGCTATGAAGGATAACTGCCTTTATCATACAGTAGCCTTGCTTTAGGTATATTTAGGGCAGGTCTGGCAAATTTTAGAGTTTTAGAATATTGTACAGTATAATTTATCATTCTTTCCCTGTTTTTCTGTTGTAGTGGGTGTCTTTCCTCTCTGTCTCCTTTCCCAGACACCTAACCTCCATTACCATCCCTGCAAAATGAGAGGCTATGCAACTGTTCTTTCTTTCCTTCTTTTCCTTTATGGATGGTGTCCTTCCTCTCATCCTGTAGCATTGTCAATATGTTACCTCCACCCTCATAATTTCATACTGTATAATTTATGTACTCATCTCGATACCACTGCTGGTCACACTCTCATTGGGGTAATTCCTATATCATTTATCTGAGGTTGTTGTTGTTGTTGAAGTTCCTCAAGCTGTCTGGCCGAGCAGCCCCGAGCTCCTGAGGAAGGTCATGGCCTGAACCGGGCTTTCCCACAGTGCCCTCAGAGAGTGTATGTTGTGTTGTTGGCGAGTGTGGTTGTGTGCGTTGCAGTCTTCAATAATGTGTTTAATAGAATGGGGTGCTGTGTTGCATCCTGGACAGGCATCCGCAATGGCTCCATCCAGCCTCTTCTGATAAGTCAGAAGGGCCGGGTGATGGCCACACCGCAGCCTGGCCAGGTGGACTCTGTCCTCACGGGGAAGGGAGGATTCGGATGGGTGGATGTCAGGAGGTCGTGCATGCAGCTGACTGTTGTTTTTGAGTGTTTGGATGGATTGATGAGTGATTTGAGTATGGATGTGTTTCTGGAGATTGGTTTGGGGTGGGCAGGGTGTAAAAGATGATAGTATTTGTGTATGGTATCGTGTACTGGGTGTTGTTTTGATGTTCCTTGGCATGTGTGGGTGTTGTGCCATGTAGTGTTGTGGATGGTGTGGGTTTGTGGAGGCTGCAGCAAGTGTTTGGGTGCCTCTCATGTCAAGGTGGTCTGTGGGTGTGATAGCTTGCAACCTGTGATTATCTTTAGGTCTCCATTCTGTATGGTCTGTAGGGTGTTGAGATGAGTCTCAGTGAAGTTTGAGGCCCAGTTAAG
Source organism: Petrolisthes cinctipes (assembly GCA_033782935.1). NCBI lineage: Eukaryota > Metazoa > Arthropoda > Malacostraca > Decapoda > Porcellanidae > Petrolisthes > Petrolisthes cinctipes. Next base: position 128,760 of record JAWQEG010002522.1, on the reverse strand, counting down.
GCTTGCATAATCCATCACTGATCGGATATATTGTTTGTACACTGTGGTGCTGGCAAGTAATCTGAGGGCTTTAAGTCTTGGCATGCATTTGTTTTTGATGATTGTGATATGTTGTATGTTATACAAAGTATTTTGGGTGGGTACAGATATTTGGATCAACCCTAAAGCCCCTTCCACACGAGTGGCAAAAGACGACAGGCAGACACCGTTACTAATTTTGTGGGTGGGTAGCAGGCACGAGTGGCTAATGGATGTCTGGGACTTTGATCTGGTAATACTGGTAGAATGTGAGGGAATTTCACTCGGTTGCCCAAACCCGCCGTCTTTTTGCCTCTCGTGTGGAAGGAGCTTAAAGCATGGCCAATTGTTGCCACTTTTCCTCCTTTCTCTCAACAATATTGACTTTTCACATAATGTGATGATCTGTCTTTTCTTTGCATCACTACTACTATAATTTGAAAGCTTTCTCTTCAGTGCCATTGAAAGAAGTAAGCACAAAAATAAAGCAAAAGTGGATTGAAGTTGAATGTGTGACACTAACATGTACTTTGGTTCTGTTGCAGGTTGTGTAATGAAGTTGTTATGAAGACGTATCACATTGGAACCTCATCACTGGCTGGCATCCCTACTACAGTTATTACTACAGTGTCCGGTAGATGGTGAGGAGATACTTATGATATGAGGGCATCAGACATAACAACACTTTCATACCAAAGTCTTGATATTGTCATAGTAGTGTTGCATCAGTGTTGGATTAATTAAGGGAATAGTATAGTTTTGTTTGATACATTGGAGCACTTTGATTCCTCCTCCAAAATATTCCAGGAAACAAACAGGACCTGATTTACAAAATCTATTATTGCTGGGAATAGTTTAGAGGAATCCAGTTACTCCATTTACCAACACTACTATCCCCTTTAAACTTAACAATTTTATCTTTCTACCTTTTCTTAGTTTATCTGATTTATTGCACTGGTTTAGGAAATGTTCTTATTGTATACTGTGGAGTTATTGTCTGGTATTTGTGTTTGGTATATATATATAACACTAATAGTCTTGACACCATAGTCTTAGTTTAAAATCACAAGCTGCAGTATGGAAGAAATGTAATGTATATTTCATAAAAAGTTTTGTCATTTGTTTTCAAGGTCATTTTAACAAGTGTTATAATTTTGAAAGTAATGATAATCTTCCTGGAATTCATAAGCACCCATTACTGCATCCCTTGAATTTGATGCAACTTACTATTTATATTTAAAAAATCGAGTTATATGTTGACTGAACACAAGACCAGACCAAAGGTTGAATCAGAAGGCAGTAAAACAATTTTTAAATCCAGTTCAATTACTCTGGAGAAATCAAGAAACCCCAATGCACCAAAAGCATACTACTCTTAACAGTATCAGCATTGCAGTGTTTCATGAAAATACACTATTTCATTAAATTCAAACAATCTTTCCGTGTAGAGGTTAATTTCTTCATTATATTGGAAAACCTAGTTTGGGGTCTGTAGTTCAGTTTTCTCTAATGGAATACTGAATTTTTACATGAAACAATATAAGGACGGGGGCTTCCCTAAAATCCTTGTGTGGTTTTAAAGGGATAAACTCGTTGGTAAATTGGAGGGTTACCAAGTCAACCAAACTATGTCACAAAACAGATCCCCAATTAGTAACTTTGAGGTGATTTGTTTACTGGGATAGTTTGGAGGAATTAGTAGCCCTCCAATTTACCAGGAGATTTTCCCCCAAATCTTTCATCATTTAAATGAACACAAGGAATTTCTGGACACCATGTGTCCTGTATAGTTTCACAAGTCTTTTCAGAGTCAGTTTAGAGGAATGCACACACAACTTCTTGGTCACTTTGCAATGCTGATATTATAATGGTGGGAATTTAGGTAGAGTTTGATACCCTCATATCAGCAATTTTTTTTTTAACCCTACACCCTTTTAGGTATCCATAAGTTCAATGTAACACCTGATGGGAAAATAAATATAAATATTTTATCAAATGAAAATTTAATATCCTTTTTTTTTTTCTCTCTTCTTGCTCATCATTTTCTTCTTCCTTCAGTTCTCCACGTTCCTTAGTGCTTCTATTCATTCTTCAGTTCTCTGCTTGTCCTCTTTGGCTTCCTTCTTGTGATGATTGTTGGACTTCTTCACATTTGTCACTGCTGACCTGAAAGACATTGATTTATGGTTAAAATTAAGATATTTAACTCTTTGGTACAGATTGCATTCAGGGTTTCAAAATCTACAAGCAGTGTTACTTTCCACAACCACTCCAAAGTGGTAGGTTAGAGCTCCCTACCAACTGGGAGGCACTTTCGGAATATAGAAAGCAACACTGCTTGTAGATATCCAAACCCTGGATGCAATCTGTATGAATAAAAAAGCTGAATAGCCAGACAGAAATTTAGGGTGTCCATAAAGTATATGAACAGTCCCTTTAATGTTAATTAACGATGTTCAGATAATTTATGGACACCCTGTATATATACTGTATGCAGGTTCAATACAGAGTGCCAGGAAAAGTAACCAACTAGTCCAAGCAGTAATAGTTATGACTTGTAAAGTGCCAACTGGGAAGCCTTCACTATGGAAACAGAACAACACTTCGAAACACTGAACAGTACACCCATCACAAACATCAACACAGCTGTTCAAAAATTCAATACAATTATACAAAATGCAGACAAACAGCATATCCCTAGAGGTAACAGAAGAAAACACAACCCCAACTTTACAACAGAAATTCAAGACCTCATCAAACAACGTGACACACTTAAACACACATCCCCAACTCCTCTTACACAACACACAATAAACCAAATACAACCACTAAATACACAAATAAACAACAAAATTAAAGAACAAAAAACACTTACTGGCAAAGTTTTGTCAGTACACTCAACCACACAACCAACACCAGCAAACTCTACAAAACACTAAACAGCATCACACTGTCCAACAGCAACACTACACAATCACATGCAGCCATCACAACAACAGACACTATACCCTCTAACAAACAACAAGCAAACACACTCATCCAACATTTTTCGCACGTCAGTCACCTTCATCCTCATCCTGATCCCCCGCCACAACCTCACAAACAAATTATACAACACAAACATGCATAATAACACCAAAAGATGGCTGGCCAGCTTCTTGGGAGGAAAAGTAGCCCATGTTACATTTGCTGGTCAGTCATCTAACATTAAAAATTTCACCAACGGTGTCCCCCAAGGTTCTGTACTCTCACCCACCCTTTTCAACCTATACATGCACGACATACCAACACCCCAGGCACCACAAATACACATAGCCTCCTACGCAGACGACATAACACTCACATGTACACACAGAAACGCAAACACAGCCACTCTCATCCTCCAACCCTACCTCAACACACTTAATGCCTGGTTCACCACAAACAGACTTAAAATAGCACCCACCAAGTCAACTGTCACCTTTCTCTCCAACTGGAATGCAGAACACCGCTACACACCACACCTCACCATAAACAACACACCTATACCACACACACCCAAAATACTTGGCATAACATACAATACATCCATGACATTCAAACAACATATTACGGCTATCAAAAACAAATGCATGCAAAGACTTAAAGCCCTCAGATCACTTACCAGCACAACATTTGGACACAACAAAGAAACCACAGTATACAAACAATATATTCGATCAGTGATGGATTATGCAAGCCCTGCCTGGGCTTCAAACCTCACTGAGACTCATCACAACACCCTTCAAACCATACAGAACAGAGCCCTAAAGACAATCACAGGCTGCACAGCTACCACACCTACAGACCACCTACACTATGAATCCAAAATCAAGGATCACCTTGACATGAGAGGCACACAAACACTTGCTGCAGCCTCCACAAACCCACACCATCCACTACACTACATGGCACAACACCCACACATGCCAAGGAACATCAAAACAACACCCAGTACACGATACCATACACAAATACTATCATCTCTTACACCCTGCCCACCCCAAACCAATCTCCAGAAACACATCCATACTCAAATCACTCATCAATCCATCCAAACACTCAAAAACAGCACTCAGCTGCATGCACGACCTCCTGACATCCACCCATCCGAATCCTCCCTTCCCCGTGAGGACAGAGTCCACCTGGCCAGGCTGCGGTGTGGCCACCACCCGGCCCTTCTGACATATCAGAAGAGGCTGGATGGAGCCATTGCGGATGCCTGTCCGGGATGCAACACAGCACCCCATTCTATTAAACACATTATTGAAGACTGCAATGCACACAACCACACTCGCCAACAACACAACATACACTCTCTGAGAGCACTGTGGGAAAGCCCGGTTCAGGCCATGACCTTCCTCAGGAGCTCGGGGCTGCTCGGCCAGACAGCTTGATGAACTTCAACAACAACAACAACAACAACTTGTATTGAGGATAGAGTTATGTTCATTCCAATAAATATGAGCTTGAGGAGATGGATACCATTATGTGCAAAGCTGAACTATAATGAACAAAAGTTTGTTCCCTCAGCCAGTCACAATAACTGAATTCACTGTGGTTCAAAAAAACTATAGTCAACCATAAGGAAACGGGCGTCTGAGGTGGGGCGATAGGTGAGGATCTCCCTCCAAGCAGCGTTGCCACATGTGGTTGTGGTTTGTCAGAATGGGATTTGCATTCTCTCACCTGAATCTCCTTTCTCCCTCTCTTCCCCTCTCTTTAATGTGTTTGCTCCTCTGCATTGTGTGTGTGTGTGTGTGTATTAATCTTTTTTGTTTCTGTCCCTCTGCATAGTAAAATGAACATTGTACACACAGTGTGTACGAAGGGAAGACGTGATAGGATTTCGGAAGGTGCAACTATTTCTCTCGTGGTGACAATTTTTTTAATGTATGAAATTATATGTGTGTCTCCCTCAGCATAGTAAAATGAAGATTGTACACAGTGTGTGTGTACCTATATGGTGATGGCCAAAGGAGAAATGACCTGACTGACCTCATTAAATTACTGACCCCGCACTCAGCGTGTATACAGTACAACGCTGGATGGCAACTCTGCCACATGGTGTGGTATATGATAGAATAATGTGGGTTGGAAAGACTGATGTGGCAATGCTGCTTGGGGTGAGATCCCCGCCTGTAGCCCCACCTTAGACGCCAGTTTCCTTGTGCTTGACTATAAACATATTTTGCTAACCTTCATCTGTTGTTTAGTAGTTTGGTTGAACCACAGTTGCTTCAGTTATATTGTTGCTGGATGAGGGAACAAACTTTTATACACCACAGTACAGTATGAGCCAATTTTGAGGGTGAATTAGAGGGTACAAAATCCCCTCAAAGGCCAAAATAAATACCATAGTATAGCATTGTATCTTGGCAATCTGAAGAGTGTGTAGCCCTCCAATTCACATCAGATGTACATCAACTGGACATACAACACTTTCCTCAACTAAAAGAAAACTTAATCACTTAATAGATTACAACTTAGCCTGGCCAACCCTGTAATGTACTGCTGACAGAAAAATTTTTCCCAAGTGCATTATGAACCCAAAATGTTGAGAACTTAAAGATTCTATATTGGACATACAACCAATTCTTAATGTTGAAATGTTATTGGGGTTGTATAGTGGTGGTAAATCTGAAGCAAGTGATTCCTCCAAACTATTCCAAGTATCAGGCCACCATTATATTTGTTTGTCTGATCCTGTTTCCTGGTATACTCTAAGAAGTCAAGGTGTTCTAATGTACCAAAAGTATACTATCCCCTTAATTAAACCTACCAACATAAACAGACCATCAGGTTCATAAGCACATAAGTAAATCATATTCTGGTTTTGACAGTTACTGTTCATTCACCAAAATCAAAGCATCTGGGAATTGCATCAAATATGGAATTACCATTGATTATTCTTAGCTGTCATATATTTGAGCAAAATATAAAAAATACAGATAGCTTTAGTCATGAGTGCACATTTCTAAACCCAAGCTGCATACATTACATTATACAAACATACAGAAACCAATGTAGCTCCATAAACACTCACAGTAACTAGTGATGCTCGTACTGTTGCTATAGATGGAAGGATGGATGAACAAACAGAGAAGGTTCGTAAGCCTCTTGTGGAACTGGACATAATAGAAGCCAATTAATGTGGGTGGTATAAAAAATGAGAGAAAAATTATGAGAAGGAATATAACATGTTCATTTTAAATGAGATGCTTTTGGGGCTGGGGGCTAGAAAGTATTCTCATCACAAATGTAAAACTTGTCTATTACAATTACTATCCGTCTGTCTGAAATGGCCTGTAAAACCAACCTGTCGTACTTCAAGGAAGATTGAGAAAGAACTTAAGACAAGGGGTAGAATGGAATAAAAATAGTGGAGAATGAAATACAAGACACCCAGAAAGAAACTAAAACATACCTGCAGAGAAAATAAGAGTGTATTCAAATGAAGTTCTTGACTAACACTGGATCAATCTTCAGGGTACTGGAGTAGTCTTGAAGTGTCCCTCCTTTCAATTCTTCAACCATCCCTCTTTTCCTTCTGTTTTTTTCATGCTTGCTGTCCCACCTCCCATCATCTCCCTCATCCTACAGGGTCTTCCAGGCCTCTAGCAGTCTTCCATCATCCTCATTTCAATGTGTCCATCCTGAGAATTAATAAAAGGTTAGCATCCCAGTTTGGATGAACTATGCACTATAAGCTCTTGACTACACACATGCTATTTGGGACTTGATATGTAATACATTAATCAAAAGGATAGCATGATTTGCAATGTGTGTTCGCCGATTCTGTCCCAAAACGACTGCAACTGTTTAACCTTAAATACATGTTTTTTAGAGTCTTAACTTGAAATTTGTGTTCACTGATTCTGTCCCAAAAAGACTGGAAGAGTGGGATGCCAACAAAATGCTAACAAGTAACTAAGACATTATTGCCAAGGTGTGGTTATGATGACCCTGCGGTTGCACAATGATTTTGTCCTCATTTTTTGCATTGACTGCATATGTATAAAAAAGGAAAGAAAGGAAAAAAGGAGAAACTGGAAACTAAAATTATTTGGATTTCGGAGGTAAATTTACCAGTATCAAAAGAATACAAGATTTTTTTTTCATTTTGGATCTCGTTTTAGAATATAAAAAAATGCAAAAATATATATTATCAACTATCTGAAAATTTGACAAACTCTGTACCATATACTATAATTTATTTATATATTGATGAGAAAAAAACGAAGGAAAAATGAAAGAATTGAAAGAAATTACGAGAAAGAAGCAACAAATGAAGGAGGCGATGGACATTAAATAAGTAAAAGAAATAATGTGTTATAACCTGTTCAATGTCCCTCCTTGGTCTTCCATTGGGGTTCTTTGCCCTCTACAGTACTTGCCCCCATCACACCTCCATTGGTTGAGTTGGTCATCACTGGTCCTGAATAAAATGGAAAACAATAATAAATTGAATAATTATTTATATACATACTAGGTTAAAAAATACATAATTAAAATAAATGGGTAACTATCATCAATTCTTATTTACCAACACATGGGTTTACTAAAAATATTATATATAAAATTATATTGATAAATCAGTTCACTATTATTGTACAGTAAATCCTCTCTAACTTGGCTCAGATGGAGAGACCCATGTCGAGTTATTATCCGAGATATTAAATTTGATGCGTACGACTGACCGCATGCACACCCGCCCTCAAAAGTACATGTGCTTTCACTCTTATCTCTGATTCCCATACACAGCTGTGCACACACAAAAACATGACAATTTCACAAAAAAGGGATATAATACTGGAGAAATATATCTAAATATAAATTAACATGAAATAAGGTATTGCAGTGTGGTGTGATGGTAGGTGAGGAAGTATGGGAATCAGACCTGGTATCGGTCAGTTTATCAGTCATGGCGTACTTGTTGCCACACGGACACATTATTTCCGCGATTTTTGTGATATTTTCATGCTTACTTTTCGTACAGTAATCACCTTTCAATGGCGTTGGAGAGAAAGCTTTCAAGTTATATTAGTAGTGATGAAAAGAAAAGACAGATCAACACCTTAAGTGAAAAAGTCGATATTGCTAACCCCAAAAGACCGATTGGTATCGATAGATACACGAGATATCCTGTGCAAAGCAGCCAATGGGCCTCGATCGAGCATGGGCTATATACAGCCATTGCGATGGTACCACTGGAAAGACCTGGGCTAGAACTAGGCCACTAGGAGATTGACTATAGTAACACTAAATCTAGCCTGCGTGGGCTGGTGGGTGGAGCTTATCCCATACTCCATCCACCTCAACCCTCCCCTACTGCTCCCACTCTCGAGGCCTTGTGTGACTCTTCCCTCCCCTCCCTTTGTCCCTTTGGAGTGCATGCGTACTTACGATGAGCCACGTACGCGACCTCACACGCGTATATATGCAAATGTACCCTCTTGTATGCATGGTTTGAATGATTGATTGATTAATAGATGCCACTAGGCATCTGGTGGCACAACAGCTAGGGTCAAATACCACCCAACATAATATTAAATTCTAAGGATTTTAAAATATGGTCATTTATATCATTAATAAAATATGTACACATATAAGCCAGGCTTTATTATCCCAAAAGGGAGAAGCAGCATAATTAAAAGGACTGAACTCACATTTTTACTAAAATAACCTGATTAATTATATAATAGAATCAAAATTAAAAACATTTTGAACTATCTAAAAGAAAAAGCCATAAAAATAATAAAGTTAACAATTTGTGGAGGCCAGCATTCTCCACAAAGGAGAGGGTGCTCCCTCCCACACTATAAGCCTCCTCCCCGAGCACCTAGGAGAGACTGTAAGAACCGTCCACCACCCGGTACTCGGAGAGGTACACTCTACAAGATTTCCACCTGGACCACCTCCACACTTGGCGAGGCTAACGTGGCAACAGCGCTTCGCTTTTGTGACCTCGCAAACCTTACGCAATAACGGTAATTCTTTGGTATATATTGAAAGAATTACTGTTATTGCGTACGGTTTTTCTACCTTCATTACTCACTTATTTAGACCATTCTAAGACTATTTTCTTCTATGGCATTTCCTCCTCAAATGCCTCATTTCCAAGACAGAGCATATTCAAATGGGGCCTTTTGAAATTAGCCTGACCTTACCTGACCTAACCTAGACCACATCAGACTACCGGGACCTAACCTGGGCAAACTACCGGGAAATAACCGTGGTAAAGTACAGTAAATGACCGGGGCAAAATACTGGGACCTAGCCGGATCTGGCAACACTGCTACAAAACGGTAATTCTCTCAATAAATATCGAAAAATACAATGCTTCGTACCCATATTAAAAACACACACAATACTTTCCATACCTCACCCTTCTATCGGGAATCCTGGCGATGAATGTATCCTGTTATTACTAGTGCTGGTCCTTGTGGTGTTATATGAGCTGCTGGGACAATAAGGGAGAACAAGGGAAAATAATAAAGGACAGTCACTCGGACACAGCAGCAGCACGAGTATTATGATGGTGTTTACATGGAGCCGTCCACACAATGTTGCCAACTTGCCAGGTGTTCTTGACGAATTTTCTCCAACTTCAACATCAGAATTTCCCTTTTTACCTCAAATATTCCCTGTTTACTCATGAAGATAGTCGCACATTTATTACAATCTTCTTTAGAAATTTCCCCATTTACTCTTGAACAATCTTTATATAATTTCCCCATTGTTACCTCTAATTCCCCATACTTGGCATCACTGCGTCCACACTCCCAGATGTACTATCTTGGTATATGTTTGGTATTCCTTTTTCAGTTTTTTCCTCCACTGCTGTCTTCATCTTCTTTCCTCTTCCTTTCTCTTCCTTATTTTCCAGAATTTGTGTATTGTTTCCTTTGTTGTGATGCTTATATTCCCGTTAAAGAGTAAAATAATAACCTATCAACTCCTCTTCTTGTTCGATCATCGATGTACGGTCTTTGACTATGTCCGTCCTTAATTTTTTATAATATGTTGTTCTCCCGTTTGACATTTCCTTTCCATTTACCATAAATTTCTAGTGTTCTCTTTTCTTCTTCTTTGATCCAGTTTTCAGTATCCCATACTTTTATTTTCCGTTCTGTCTCCTTGTACGTCATGTTGCCTATCTTTCCAAATGGTATTTTCACTTTTTTTGTTAATTCTTCTGTGGAGCGTATCCAGTAGTTATTTAATAGTATATAGCCCTTCCCTATTTTCTCCCATTATTTTCCTGCTGATCACAGGTCATTTGGGGTGCTCTGGATATATTAAATGTATTTCACCTGATTTCCTTTTATTCTTGTTTCCATTCATTAGAATACCTGCAGACCCTTGACGAATGTTTATCTAAAATTGACCCATCCAAAAATATATGGTTGGCTGGTGACTTTATTAACCTTCCCGACATAAACTGGACAGCACAGGCGACACTGGACAATTCCACCCATGAAGGCGACTTACTATTATAGACTGATAGGAAACTCTTACAGGAAAATCTTATTGACATCAAAAACACCCACTCACTTACTCAAACAGTACTCAAACCAACACGCACACAAGCCAGTGTAGAAAGATATAACCCTAACATAAGACACGGGGTCACATCCAACATATTAAACTTATTTCTCACAAACAAAATTTCCTTAATTACACGGACACGAGTACTACCGGGTCTTAGTGTCCCTCAAATAACTTATCACATATAAGTAGTCTTAGCTCTTTCCCTCTACCTTTTTAAAGTTCAGCTTGCCGGTACTATTTTCTCTGTAAACAATCATCACCCCTCCTCCCTTTTTCTCTCCTATATTTCTCATACTTTCTAGAATTCTCATGTTTTTGCCGACTCTCACTTTCCATATCTTATCTTGAGTCTCTGTTACACACAACACAGTATCCTCTTTGATTAGCTCTTCTAGTTCCATAATATTGTTTTCTGTTAGGCCTTGTATATTAATTAATTTTATCTGCACATATCCCTTTTCTTCTATTTCACCGGAACTGGTCGTGCTAATCCCTTCCCCTCTCACTCTCTCGCCCGCATTATTACACTCTGTATACTGACTCGGCCACGGCCTTTTAGATAATAAAAAAAACCCTACATATTAAACTACTTTATAAATAATTTAATCACTAAAATTAGATATTGCCAGACGATTAAAACCTTTATGTTGGGAACCTACTGTGCCCCCACACCACCTCCCCCTTTGGCTTCATCTCCAGCTTGCAGGGAGTGAGTTGAGGGAGGCAGGGTGCAGGTGCTTTATATCCCAAGCAACTTATTTGACCACAAATAGTGTAATTTCCTCATCAGTCTTTTATCGTGCTCGCAAATTGGAGGCTATTAATACCTCCAATCTGGGATACCAAAATGATCGCTAATACAAAATGTTTCTCGAAATATTTGTAGAAACTTTAGCCTATATTTCGTCAACATGTGTGGACCATTTGGTCTTTAACAAATAATTACCGTATACGATATGGAGTTAAACGTAATGAATTGGAAATGTATATTATTCCTTCGATATTGCAGACGAGATGATACATAGTGTTGTCTATGCAATGTCTTAGGCTGTATTATGTTGAGCTTGTGTTTCAACGAGAGCAAATAATAACAAGGAGATATGGGGAGGAGGGATTAAAAAGTGGAAGGTTAAGGAAAACGGTGAAGGGAGACAATAGGAAAAGGTGGGGAAGGGGAGAGACGTAGAAAAGGGAGGGGGTAAGAGCTGAGGGTAAGGATTTTTTTTTTTTTTTTTTTTTTTATATATGTTCCGACATTGGACATAGACTTAATCAAGCCCGTTACCGTGGCCCAGGTTATGGGCCCAGGTTATGCTGTTATATCACGTAAAAGTCGTAAACAACCCTCTTTCCTGTGAAGTTCACTCTCTTTTTCATCATACTATTTGTTGGTCCATGAGTGTTTGTGGGAACTTAAGGAGCAGGGTTACAACTGTGTCATTGTGGCCTTGCAGAATAAGTTAAGCACTTACATATTTACTTCATTATAACTGTGTTTATACAAAACACGATTAATATTTACTGAAATAATGGGCAAGCATTCTCCAGTACAGTGACAAAAGATCATTTCATTTTCATTCAAGTACCCCACTGGAAGGAACATATTGGAGTCCACATTCGTATAATAATATATTTTATCCCTGATGAAGCCAGAAACAAAATTATCCACAGGTATGAATATCATGACGTATTATATACTCGTACAGCCATGGCTGATTGTGCTGAACCATGTAAACCAGTTGATAATTTTAAAGAACGTACGTGCAAGCACAGTCATGGGAAAAAGCCTTTATCGACGACGTTATGCTACTCCTTCTTTGGGTCAAAGGTATTTTCCTGACCAAATAGTAGCGAAACATCTTCAACAACGTTGTTTTATAACCAGTTACTATAAAGGTGTGACTGGAACACACTCCTAATTTAATATATGCCAATCAACTGGTTTACATGGTACACGTTGTTGGAGGCGAGTTTATGCTGTCGACTGAACTGTTATCATTAAAAGTCTTGCCCACTGACCAACAGAAGTCTGTGCAATCGTTGGTTTGTGATGAAAAAGGTGTTCGATTTTCTTGGTGCCTTGTAAGCCCCCACCCCCCCACCCTCCTTTATACCCCCAAGTTGGAAGGTGATTAGAGCAGACAATACTTTTGGTGGTGGCTGTATACAATAATACCTCCACCACCTGTTCTTTTAACCACACACTCCCATGTACCAAGGCTAAATATCATTTCACCTGGGAAGAATTAGTCTCGCCTTCCAGCTGTTTCATGGGAAAGGCCAGACCTCGGTAATAGAAAAATATAGGTACACTATATGAAAACAAAAGTTAAGGGGAGATTCTTTAGTTGGTGAATTGGAAGGTTTGTGATTCCTCCTAACTATGCCACGAAACAGATCCCCTCTTAGTACCATTGAGGGTGTCTGCCAGCCTGCCAGCTCTGGTAGCCTTCCAACCTACCAAAAAGAGAACCTCTCCTTAAAATATTAGTAGACAACAAAGAAAATAATATAACTGACATATGAAGATAATATTTTTGTTATGTCACCACCATAGGGGGTGTATTGCCTGTGGTCATGTGGGCATTACTGAAAGGTTTAGGCGCCCCTTTGGACCCGAGCCAGCCACTTTCTATTTCTATTTCCTTTGTGTTTACTGTCCCTTTCCCCCTCGTTCTCCGTCATCCGGTTTGGGGTTTGTTTTGTTTCTCATCGGTATTACTATAAAAGTTTGATGTAGTGTAGTATGGTAGGGTGGCATAATATGGTTGGGTATGTATGGTGTGATTGGTATGGGAAGTTATCATGTGACAATGGTATGGTAGTTTATGGTGTGACAGTGGTATATTGAGTAGAGTATGGTAAGGTGTAGTATGGTATAAATGACTAGGGTGTGGCAAGAGACAGATTTACTCACAACGTCGTAACCTATAGGTCGGGAGATCGAATTCTTTCAGGTGAGGGGCTGAGAATAATTACTCTTCCAAATCTAGTTTTCAGTATTTAACTACCATAACAGCTGCAGTAAATGGGAATTACCCTCATTTCCCTCCCTCTGTGACTGGGTACGAGTTGGGAAGTCGTGACGTGTGAGTGTGATAGTAGCAGTTGATCTGGGCCATGATAACGGGCTTGATGCAGCCTATGTCCAGTGTTGGAACATAAAAAAAAAAGATGTTATTATAATATTTGATATGGTGTGGTATGTAAGGGTATAATTTGATATAGTGTGGTCTGGTATGGTATAACTTGATAAGGTATAATTTGGTATAGAACGATGGTATAGTCAAGAGCAGTGATTCCCAACTTGGGGGGCATTTGAGATTGCTAGAGGGGGCGTGGGGGTAATCAAAGTTCAACAGAAGGTTAGGAAATTCAATAGGGTCTTCCTAAAGATATTGTTACGAACAATACTCCTGTGATGATGTTCTTATTGAAAGCATGATAAATGCAGGTATAAGGGAGGGATAGAAATAATTATATAATGGATATTATATGGAATGCATATAAACATCATTATTTCAGCATCAGAGGAGGGGAGGGGGCGTCATAAGTACACCTTTAATCAAAGGGAAGTAACAATTCTAAAATGGTTAGGAACCCCTGATCTTGAGTAACTGGTATAGTATGCTGGTATAATCTATAGTAACTGGTATAATCTATAGTAACTGGTATAATCTATAGTAACTGGTATAATCTATAGCAACTGGTATAATCTATAGTAACTGGTATAATCTATAGTAACTGGTATAGTATGGTGGTATAATCTATAGTAACTGGTATAGTATGCTGGTATAATCTATAGTAACTGGTATAATCCATAGTAACTGTTATAGTATGGTGGTATAATCTATAGTAACTGGTATAATCTATAGTAACTGGTATAATCTATAGTAACTGGTATAATCTATAGTAACTGGTATAGTATGCTGGTATAATCTATAGCAACTGGTATAACCTATAGTAACTGGTATAATCTATAGTAACTGGTATAATCTATAGTAACTGTTATAGTATGGTGGTATAATCTATAGCAACTGGTATAACCTATAGTAACTGGTATAACCTATAGTAACTGGTATAATCTATAGTAACTGGTATAATCTACAGTGACTGGTATAATCTATAGTAACTGGTATAATCTATAGTGACTGGTATAATCTATAGTAACTGGTATAATCTATAGTGACTGGTATAATCTATAGTAACTGGTATAATCTATAGTGACTGGTATCATCTATAGTGACTGGTATAATCTATAGTAACTGGTATAATCTATAGTAACTGGTATAATCTATAGTAACTGGTATAATCTATAGTAACTGGTATAATCTATAGTAACTGGTATAGTAACTGGTATAATCTATAGTGACTGGTATAATCTATAGTAACTGGTATAATCTATAGTTACTGGTATAATCTATAGTAACTGGTATAATCTATAGTAACTGGTATAATCTATAGTAACTGGTATAATCTATAGTGACTGGTATAATCTATAGTAACTGGTATAATCTATAGTGACTGGTATAATCTATAGTAACTGGTATAATCTATAGTGACTGGTATCATCTATAGTAACTGGTATAATCTATAGTAACTGGTATAATCTATAGTAACTGGTATAATCTATAGTAACTGGTATAATCTATAGTAACTGGTATAATCTATAGTAACTGGTATAATCTATAGTAACTGGTATAATCTATAGTAACTGGTATAGTATGCTGGTATCATCTATAGTAACTGGTATAATCTATAGTGACTGGTATAATCTATAGTAACTGGTATAATCTATAGTAACTGGTATAATCTATAGTAACTGGTATAGTAATGATATAGGAAGCTACATTTCTATTCATCATAGTGTCAGGTGGCTCAACCTTCACAATACTCCTGGACAAGGTGGAATCAAAGGCCTTTTGTCTCATCAACTCTCCTCCTCTTACTGATTCACTACAACCTCTCTCTCTTTGCCACAATGTTGCATCACTTTCTTCTATCACTAATACGCTGAACATTGCTCTTCTGAACTCTCTCAATGTATGCTTCCTCTCCTCAGGACAGCATGCAACACTCAGCAAGCCTCTCGTTCTCACCCCTTTTCTGTCCAACTTCCTATTATAAGAGGTCATATACACAAAGGTCAACTCTGGAACACTTTACTTTCATCCATCTTTCCACCTTACTACGACATATACTCCTTCAAACGCAATGTGTCTAGGCATCTCGAACTAAATTGGACATGAATTTGGACTACTCTTGTAATTTTATAGATGAGGACGATTAGCGGGCTTCCAGCCTTTGGTCCTCATCTTCTTTTAATATAGAAAAAAATATTATCCTTCTGACTGCAGAAACTATTATATATGCACCGATTTGGGCATCCCAGATACTATGGAAACTTGTGATGATGGAAAATACTTTGACCCCATTTCGGGACAATGCTCAGCCTTTGTCCCGTGTAGCACTCCCTCATCTTGCTTCAATAATGTTCATCCAGACGGATGTATTTACAGGTACACTTGTCAGGAATTCGGAGTGGAGGCCAAGTGTCAAACTCAGTGCATTAAGGAATTTTATTCTTGCACTACCGACAACATTGGTAGCATGGTTGAACTCATTACCTGCAGAAAGGATCTCGTCTTTATTCCTAAACACAACCTGTGTCCCTGTGGATGACTGCCCATATCCATCCACTTTTATGTTACTTAAGGTCTCTTGCCTCCAGGCTCTTAACCTGTTGAGGGTCCTGGTCCATACATCCTGGGGGGCTGATCAGGCCACCCTCCTCCAAGTATACCGTCCTCTTATTAGGTTAAAACTCGACTATGGGTGTGAGTTGTACCCCTCTGCCACAGCTGCCAGTCTCAGAGTCTTAGATCCTGATCATCATGCTGGGGTACATCTGGGGACCGTAGCCTTCAGGTCTTCCCCAATCCCCAGTCTCCTGGTGGACGCTGATGAGCCACCTCTTGATCTCCGTCGCCAATCCTTGATGGTTCGTTGTTGGCATCGATTACATTGACTTCAAGACTCCCTTCCCTGCTTGGCGGAGTCATCTGATATCATGTCTCATTACTACCTTTTACATCCTCGCACACCATGGCCCTTTGGCTTCCAGGTCAGGAAGGCTATGGAGGAGATGGGCATTGATCACTTCCAGATTTGTCCTGTGCGGGTCCCCAGGGTGGCTCCATGGCTTCTTCCAGAAGTTTACACCTGCACCTGCTTTTCAGACAAGTAGGAATCTCTTCCTCCTCCAGTGGCTCGTTCCCTCTTTTTAGAACATGCCTCCTCTCACAGGGAGTCCCTCCCTGTGTACACTGATGGGTCAAAGTCTGATGCTGGAGATGGTTGAGGGGCTGTCTTTCCTGACTGTTGTCGTGTCGGCAGGCTCCCTTCTGTCATGTCCATTTTTACTGCCAAGCTCTCGGCCATTTTATATTCCCTCCAAGAGATTTTTACTCTCCCTCAGCCTTCTTTTACTATTTTTAGTGATCCTGTAGTGCCTTGCAGGCCTTGGGCAATTTTAAGTCTTCCCATCCCCTGGTGTTGGCCATTCTCGAGTGGCTTGTCATCCTGGGTCATCGTGGCCGCAGAGTCACATTTTGTTGGGTCCCGGCTCATGGCTAAGGCTGTGGCCTCCAGTTTTCGGCCTCCTGCCAGGCGTCATCCCGTACCTGCAGTGGACTTTCGACCCTACATAGCTGCTGCCATTTGTTCTTGCTGGCAGGACAGATGGGACGCCGTCAGGGCTAACAAGCTCTGCGGCGTCTGTCAGCGCCTGGGTTTCTGGAGCTACAGTGGCCTGTCCCGCTGGTGGAAGACAGCTCTTGCCCGTCTCTGCATTGGCCACACACTATTGACTCATGGGTTTTTAATGGGGAGGGCACCCCCTCCCTACTGTGATGATTGTCTGGTCCCTCTGACAGTGCGGTATCTTCTTGCCGAGTGTCCCAGCCTTAATTGGGGACCTTCGTCGTAGACACCTCTCCGAGTACCGGGTGGGTGACGGTTCTTACAGTCTCTCCAAGGTGCTCGGGGAGGAGGCTTGTAGTGTGGGAGGGAACACCTTCTCCTATGTGGAGGAGGCAAATTGTGAATTTTATGATATTTATGGCTTTTTAGATAGTTCAATATCTTTAATATTGGTCCTTTTATATATTTTACTAAAGTTAACAGGTTCTTTTATTAAAAATGTGTTTTTTAGTATATATATCCTTTTAATCATGCTGCCTATCCTTTTCGGGGTAATGAAGCCTATTTAATGTGTGTACATATTTTACTAATGATGTAGATGACCATTTTATGTTGGGCGGTATATGACCCTAGCTGTTACGCCGCCAGATGCCTAGTGGCATCTATAAAGCAATCAATAAATCCACCGGCGACAACATGGACCTGGGGGATGGCAGACGGTGGGGAAGAGGAAGAGGAGGAGAAGGACAGACAGTCCAACACCAACACCAACACCAACACCATGTACTGTCACCGTAGAGTGTTGGATGTCTGCTACTCCTCGCCTTGACCTCTTCTCCCAGCACACCTCACGCTACCGGGACCCCGACGTCTTCCAGGTTCGGGAGGTGTGGACGAGCAGAGCAACACCGTCTGCTCGTTCACTCTCCAAAACATCAACACAACAAATCTCCTTCTTGCCGATTTACAACACACACACTCACCCCGACACACACGTACAATTTTCCATATACACACTTTCTATCACTCTATAAATATATCGCCTTGTGTCGTATTTTTGTTGTCCAAGCATCGGCTTGGGGTGCCAAGCGGGCTTGGAGCAAGCACTAATCTGACGACAAAAACAGACATGATACGTGGAGCCGAACAACTGTCTTGCCGAAGGTACCGAACCAAAATAATAGCAGACAAATTATCATTTGACGGAATCGTCATATCATAGGAAAGCAATAAAAGGGTTAATATTAGGAATACACTTTGGCAAGATTTAAAATAACCACAGAGAAGGCTAACTGATATCCAAATAAAATCATCACAATTATAATATAGGTACCCAACAGCCTCATATCTCGAGTTTAGGTGGAGGGAAAAAAAAAGAAAAGAAAATTGGACACTCTTAATTATTAATGAAAACTTGATGGTTATTATACCAATCCTCACATGTTGAAATTTCACCAAAATTACATGGTTAGGTATATGTATGTTAGGTAAAGAATAAATTAACTGAGTAGCCACATTTTTCTTTTATAATAAATATTATTTACATTAAGACCTCTGCAGCAGTGTAAGTACAGGTAGAAAATTGTAAGTAGGATACTGGTAAAAAATTGCAAGTTTGATTACTTATAAATAATCCTTTAAATTTTGTCTTCCATAATAATATGTACAAAAATTATCCAAGCAGCCTATACCTCCTTAAATTATACTACAACATCTTATTTACATCATTATTTTTGTTTATTTGGCAGTGATTGCAAGTTACATGCACTAATTAAGCCCATTTCCATTATCTGTGGGCCATATTGTTGTTGTCCAGGTGACTACTAAGCGGCACCAACACTGCTCCCCAGCAGGGGTTGCTTTGGATACCAAGACGGCTTGGTTTTAACGGCTACCGCTTGGCACAGCTTCGTATCCATTTGACCAACAAAAACAGTACAGGGAAAGCTCGCTTGGTGTCGCTTGGACAATAAAAACACGACAATAATTACCATTACGAAGTCGATAGGCGTTAAGCCCAAATACACACACACTCTTGTCCAGAGAGTTCTGTCCGAGACGGTACAATACAGTTGTATCTTATCCCCATCTTATAAAAAGTATTTGAGCGTTTGCTGGCTAAAAGCTTGGCCAAATTTCTTGATAGATATAATTTTCTACCTCCTCATCAGTTTGGGTATCGAAAAAAATTGAGCACTTGTGATGCTCTTTTAGTTCCATCTAGTTCACGATCTATAGGAGAGTTTGGATGCTGGTTTCTATGTCTTCTGCTGACTCACATTTAAAGCTTTTAGATAGGGCATTTTGCCAGGTCAAATATTTACCTCCTAATCTTAACATTAATCTTGGACACCGTTGGTAGGTTGGTTATCTAAGTCTACTGTATTATAATATTTAAAAATGTTAACTATCCCCTTCATTCAAAGCTTCCCCCACCTTTACAACCATCTCGGTTAACTAAGTATTCCCTAAATAAAAATGATCTTGCATTTTCACCTATTCATTCGAACACTACACAATTTCTATAAGTTTTATTCCCTTTGTTACTAAATTGTGGAATGAACTAACAAATTATGTTGTCAATGCTGAAAATCTGCTTTCATTTAAGAGAAGGGTAAATAGTTTGATGCTTCCGTAATCTGTTTAGCATTTTTTTATTCTTTTGTTTTTTATTTTCTACATAGTTTTCTTGAGCTTTGATATGGCCCCCACTGGGACCCTTTGGGTGTAAAGTAACAATCATCGTAGCTTACTATAATAATAATAATATTCTCGTCCACAATATCGGAGGAATAATACACACTTCATTACGCTTCATTCCATATTATATAGTCATATGTTCGAGCCCTTATGGTCCACTACAGATGTTAACGAAATATTGGCTAAAGTTTCCTCTAAAGTTTACTGAGAAACATCCTGTCCACGTGATATATTTGGTGTCGCAGTTTGGAGGAATTAATAGCCGCCAGTTCTCTAGAATGAAAAAAATATTGATAAAGAGATAAGCACATGCACTATTTGTGGTCAAATAAGTTGCTTGGGGTATAAAGCACCTGCACCCTGCCTCCCTCAACTCACTCCCTGTCTGCATCACAATTCATCTTAGTTAGACACTACTGTAAGATGAAGGAGACTGTTGTGGCTCTACTCTTGGCTCTGGTGGTGGTAGGTGTTGCCTGTCTAGTATTGTTACGTTTAGAATTCCGTAGTGCCATGGCCTTGACAGTATTTTATTAAAATACACATTGAAATGGGAACTGATAACTTACAAGACCTTTGACAAGGTTGATACTGCATGGGTATTATCCCGTTATCTTTCACTCATCAAGGATATCATTGTTTGAATACTGAAGATAATTTTAAGGAGGGAAACCCTCTGTAAATAATAACATAAGAACTGAATAGACTATAGCAATAATTACTGACTCATTTATCAAGGTATAATTTTAATTGATTCCTTAGAGTTTGTGTATCTGTATCGTCTATATCTTATATTAATATCAATCCATGTTAATTGTTTTATAAAGGAGTTTGGTCCACTTGACCATTACTATATTTTAAAGTAAATTTCGACAAGTGTTTAGTATGTCGTCTACTAGTGCATTGATGATGAACAATGGAATAGAGAAAGAAGTTGTTAGCATTATAACTAATTAGACACATTGTAGCAATAAATTAAATAGAAATAACAATAACCACAGAGTGACTTTCATATTTATGAATATTTTGTATTCCAATTTCGCCCCTTATGTGTCCAACTCCCTAATGTAAGAATTAACTGTTAGCAAACTCTCAACTTTGTATCTACAACTGGTCAACCCTGGAACACATTACCTTCATCCATCTTTCACCCTTACTAAGACTTATATTAATTCAAACATAATGGGTCGAGGCGTCTCAGGTAAACTTGGACATGATTTACGACCTCTCTCACTTTATTTACTTCACATTAAGCACGTTTAAAACAAAGGAACAGATATTGTAACTATCCGTATCCGAAAATTATTTGCAACATCTTAATGTCCCTGTCTGCATTATTAATGTAAGCAATATCAACTCCACATTCTCATCTGCAGCTTTACTAAATTTAACATTTGTTTCTGTACCAGTAGAATAAGAGGGTTGCGGTAATAACAAAAAAATATTAAATAAAAAATAATGGAAATTAATATAGCAGACGTTAAGAAAAAAATTATAAAAAAAATCAGAAAAAAAAAATCCACTCTTTCGAAAAACCTGCCATGTGGAATAATGCAGTTACAATTATATAAAGTCGTTTGAAATATTAATGAAATTCAAAGATATGTCAGTAAATAGTTGTATTGAATATATTGACCGTAAAACTGCTATTGTTATCTTTGATATTGTAATATGTAAAACGGACACTTGAAGGAATAGATAAGGTCTTATCAAATTACCAAAGTTACTCCACAGCCACCTACAACACAGAAACATTTTACAAAGGGGGGCTGACTCTATTCTCTGTGAATACTAGTCATCCCCCACAGGGCTAGAATAAAGATTGTTGTTGAATACGGAAACTTTCTAGTGGATTTGACGAGATCTGCCTACATGGATGAAAAATCCACTGCTGTGTGGACTGCCAGCACACGGGTGTGCATTATCCCATTGTACGCTGCAGTCTAAACTCCCTTCCCCTTTATGGTCCCTTCAAGACTGGTTTTAAGGAAGATGCGGCCCCACTTGTACAGTAGCTCTTGTGGTAACTTGAATTTGGGCACACAGCACTGGCTGTGGGATCAAAGACCTTCCCCCCAATCTCCCTGGTGGTCGGAGGCCCCCAGACTCCTTGGTCCAATAGGCACTGGTCCCATCTTCCTGGGAATTGCTTCGGTAGCCCAGGCATATAGGGCCAGCCCCTCCTTTATTTTAATTTGTTTTATCAATGCGGCCAGAGCGTACCGGGGGTCTGTGGGTCAGGAGGCCATTGTGCCCTGGGAGAACACCACCACCACCACCACCACCACTACCACCACCAACAACAACAACAACAACACCACCACCACCAACAACAACAACAACACCAACAACAACAACAACACAGAAACATTAAAAACTAATTCTCAGCAGCAGGAGGGAATTCACTACATGATTAAAGTCATTCACCGTGTCAGAATCAAACACCAAAGATGGCAACCTATTCTACTCCCTAACAAAGCATGGCATAAACCTACACCCAAACTGTGCTGTCCTAAACACATTCAAACTCAATGTCAAGAGCCACAACAGCAGCACGTGTGTCTACTTCCCACAACCAAGGCAAATTTACTCGATCCCTACGCTCATTCTCCTCTTAAATGGATAGGCCCCTGAGTTCAAAGACTATTATTTTATGGGATAACAATTTTATACTTTAAATGTATGTATAATCTTACAGTATCATAATTATACCAGGTATGTATAATCTTACAATATCATAATTGTATGAATATTATTACAATTGGAAACAAAACTTAAAAATATATATATATTTTTTTTACAGAGTACTTCAACAAATAATAACTTTACTATCATTAGGTCAAGGTTGAAATGTATTTGTGTCAGTACATTATACAACAATAATATAACCCAAGTATATCTCTAACACAGACCACAGCTGCCCAGACCTCTACCTGCACTAACACTGACCCATGTGTACTGAGCTGTACCGGATGCACAAATCAGGATCTGGTTCACGACCCAGAGGACTGCCACAACTACTACATGTGTTTAGACAATGTACCAATACCAGAGATGCCACTCACTTGTCCTGATGGTGAACACTTTAACTACACTACCCACCAGTGTGTTCCTGGAGATGAGTGTGATGGATGTGGTAACATGGCGGCTGTTTGTCACTATCACTGTAAAGAGCAGGTTGACCTATATCCTACTCACGGAGACCAGTTTGACTGTTCCACCTACACCATTTGTAATGGTGAAGAGGACCTTTTACCTGTAACTTGTCCACCTGAAGCTCCATATTATGACGGCACTAGATGCCAGAATGACGAGAGCAAGTGCTGCTCCTGCTACCCTTACTGCACCTTAGCTCAGATTGGCACTCTAGTATTTGATCCTGCAGACTGCACCAAGTATTATATATGTGCCGAGGAGGGCATCCCACTGAATTTTGGAATTTGCCCAGATGGTGAATACTTTGACCCCATGTCGGGACAATGCTCAGCCAATGTCCCGTGTAGCACTCCCTCATCTTGTTTCAATAAAGTTAATCCAGACGGATGTATTTCCATGTACATTTGTCAGAAATTTGGAGTGGAGGCCAAGTGTCGAACTCAGTGCCTTAAGGAATTTTATTCTTGCAATACCGACAACATTGGTCACACCGTTGAACCACTTACTTGTTCAGGCGATCTCGTCTTCAACCCTGAAAACAACTTATGTGTTCCAGTAGATGACTGCCCATTTCCATCCTCATTCATGTCACTAAATACAACGATGCTGTCC
>JAWQEG010002522.1:97500-100000 GCA_033782935.1 Petrolisthes cinctipes | reverse complement strand
AAATTAGAAAAAAAAAAAAAAATAGTGGAGGCGAAGGGGTGGAGGACAAGGCGAGGAAAGGTAATGGGGGAAGAGGGGGAATGAGGGTAATGAGAGGGTGTTGGCAAAGAGTGATGAGGGTAAGGAGGAGGAGGAGGAAGAGGAGGAAGAGGAGGAGGAGGAGGCACACTGGGGCAAAGTAGATTAGCAAAAGAAAATGGCAAGGTGGAAATGAAAGGAAGATTACTGATAGAGAGAGAGAGAGAGAGAGAGAGAGAGAGAGAGAGAGAGAGAGAGAGAAGAGAAGAGAGAGAGAGAGAGAAGAGAGAGAGAGAGAGAGAGAGAGGAGAGAGAGAATTCTTCCCTTTCTCCTCTTTCTCTTTCATTCTTCATTTCATTGTCTATGCTAGAATGCCAGGTGCTAAAGTGTTGCTCTCTAAGCAGACTGTTTAATGGCAATACTGTCTGGTTAGAACAGAGTCGTAGTCCTTTAATTTCACTGCTCATATGAATGGTGATATTTGGTTCGGGTTCAAACGTGTGCAGCTTTCACATTATCTAGAGGAAGCGTTTGGACTTGGTATGAAGTCCCTCGTAATATTAAACAGTATTATTATTATTATTTGAAAAACATATCGATACAAGATATTTTGAGCCTGTTACTGTTAATGCAACACTCTGCTTTAGTCCATCCGATTTTAACAGGGGCCAATATTTTACAGATAAAGTGGCAATTTCACCCCCCACCCTCAGTCCCAGGCCAATTTCACAAATGATTGACTGGTTTCTCCCCAACCACACACTTAAGACTTCACAAACAACTGTACTATACATTCATCTCAGACTATGTAACTCTCTCTCTCTCTCTCTCTCTCTCTCTCTCTCTCTCTCTCTCTCATCTCTCTCTCTCTCTCTCTCTCTTTGTCAATATGAAAAACCTATTATGGTACTAACATACATAATCTATCTATCCATTCGACTACTTCTCTCTCCTACTTTAACTTCAATATAATTATTTTCTCAGCTATCTGTCCCCCTATTCATCCTACAACTCTCTCTCTCTCTCTCTCTCTCTCTCTCTCTCTCTCTCTCTCTCTCTCTCTCTCTCTCTCTCTCTCTCTCTCTCTCTCTCTCTATTTATCTATCTATCTATCCAACCTCCCGGAGTGAAATGGTTAATCAGTGCCAATCATGCACTCAGGGCTTCCCACAGGAGAGGGAAGGGAAGGGGAGAGGAAAGGAAACACAACCTACAGTAATTTCTCCCACTACCCTCCATGGCACTGTCTCCCCTCATGACACAAAACACACACACACATACACACACACACTCTCTCTCTCTCTCTCTCTCTCTCTCTCTCTCTCTCTCTCTTCTCTCTCTCTCTCTCTCTCTCTCTCTCAAACACAAAACACACACACACACACACACAGACACTCGCACACTAAAAAATTTGATGATTTGAGGCGAGGGTGAGGGGGAAAAGGGTAAGACAAATGAAGGTGATTAGTTGAAAAGTAATAACAAACAAATATTAATTAGAACATCTGTTACATTTTATCCTTTAAATAAAGACACTGGCTTTTGTTCACCACCGCAGTGGGATGGACTACTGATTATTATCCTTTGGATATTAGACAACAAATAAAGAGTTTGCCAACCTTTCGGACCCGAACCTTTCTGCTTTCTATCCTCAGCTATCCCTGTATTCCTTTTATCCCTCATGCTTGCCCCGTAGGAGGATATTGCCTGTAATGATGTGGGCAATGATTTAAGGGTTTTGGCGCCCCTTTGGCCCCAGCCACTAGCTTTCACTTCTTCAACTGTCCCTCTTTTCTTGCTATTTCCTTCTTGCTTGCTGTCACACCTCTCTATCACCCTTTCCTGGTGCTATATGACCTCGCTGTTGCCGCATCTAACATCAGTTAATCAAATCCCTTGTGCTTGTAGTCACCTGCTCCCAAGTCCAGCTGGATCTTTTTTTCGACAGACGACGATTTAATTCTCTCACTTTTTTAATAATCATATTTGTCAACAAATTCATTAATCTATTTACCAGGATTTTTTCTTCTAAATATGCACTTCCTTTAAAATAATCGATGTTAAACTTAAATAGGCGCCGCTATATGACGTTTTCAATAAACTTGGCCTAATTTTATGCATAGGGTTATATATATATTACAGTATCTCTCAAGTAACTGGCAACTTTACACATCCTCCCTACTGTCTTATCCTCTCTCTCGTTCGCCCTTCCCTCCTTTCTTACTGTTTATCTTTTCTTTCTCATATTCTTAACCTTTTCATTCGTTCTTAAAAAGTTTTAATGACATAGGCCTTTCTCCCTTATCACTTATAGTCCAATTACATGATTCGAAAAACTGCGGCCGAGATAATGTTGTTAATACCATTTTGGTTCTCAATATGTAGAGGTTGATTGATTGATTAATATTAGGTGCCTCAACAGCGAGGTCATATAGCGCCAGAAAACGGTGATAGAGAGGTGAGACAGCAAACAGAAAGGAA
>JAWQEG010002522.1:0-92500 GCA_033782935.1 Petrolisthes cinctipes | reverse complement strand
TGTAATGGTGAAGATGACCTTATAACTGTAACTTGTCCACCTGACACTCCATATTATGACGGCACTAGATGCCAGCATGACGAGAGCAAGTGCTGCTCCTGCTACCCTTACTGCACCTTAGCTCAGCTGGGCACTCTAATATTTGATCCTGCAGACTGCACCAAGTATTATTTGTGTACCGATTTGGGCATCCCAATGAATTCTGGAACTTGCCCAGATGGTGAATACTTTGACCCCAATTCTGTACAATGCTCAGCCAATGTCCCGTGTAGCACTCCCTCATCTTGTTTCAATAAAGTTCGTCCAGACGGATGTATTTCCAGGTACACTTGTCAGAAATTTGGAGTGGAGGCCAAGTGTCGAACTCAGTGCCTTAAGGAATTTTATTCTTGCAATACCGACAACATTGGTCACACCGTTGAACCCATTACTTGTTCAGGCGATCTCGTCTTCAACCCTGAAAACAACTTATGTGTTCCAGTAGATGACTGCCCATTTCCATCCTCATTCATGTCACTAAATACAACGATGCTGTCCAGGAGTGTCTGGGGATGATCACTGGGTGTATATAACAAAACCTTTTTAACAAGGCTCTGCTCACGCATACTTCTGTCAGGCTTTCTGGGACAAAGTCTCATCCTGTCCTTCAGACCATAAATTTGTTAGAAATATGACTGTGTTGTATTACTTCACATTCTTTGTGTATTTATGAAATATTGGTTTTTAAACATTCATGACTGTACTAGGAATGACACTGCAGCTTTTATCATAGGTATGTTCTTTCAGAAAATATATGTGCAATGTAGAGCAAGGATTCCCCGTAAGAGAGAACAACTGTCTGGGCTATATTATAATCCAATCATTCACTTCCAGTTCTACTACTCCTTCTTTCCTTGTTCTTGCTGATCCTTCTACCATTATCTCCTATGTTTTAGCTACTTTACATGGTGTCACTGACATATGAAAGACTGTAAGCATTTTTCTCCTCTCCAACTTAAAGGATGGTATTGGTTGCCTCTGTGAGCTCAAAACTACGTGTCCTTGGGCTATATTTATAATAATAATAATGATAATAATAATAATAATAATAATAATATCTGTAAGTGTGTACTATATGTGTACAAGAGCAATGTACTGTTAAATGCTGTACCTTGAAAAATAAATTTAATTCCTGGATAATCAAGAGGTATGATTCATTTCATGCGCGTGCCAAACTCTACGGGCAGAGCTACACATAAGTCATCCTAATTCATCAATATACACTGAAAGATTGAGGAAAACCATAACTAGTTAGGAACGAGTTGGAGGCCATAGAAGGTGGTCTATCTTCTGAAATTAATATAACCTAACCTGACCTAACCTAACCTAACATAGCCTTGATATTTTTTAGTCCTAACTATTCCCACAATCAACACATATGTTTACATGCCTCTAACATGTCCTTATGCTTGTAGTTTAGAAATATCATATCATATCATAAATATATTAACTCTGCATACGAACGGCCGAACGCAATATCATGTAGCAGACAGCGAGCACTGCACCTACACCTGTAACGTGCGCTTGCCGCCTCTCTCTTGTCGACGGCTGGCCATACACCAGCGCATCCAGGCTTACCTTGCGGCCAACCGGTATAAAAGGAGCGGAGGCGACCTACTCTGGGATGGGATGCTGATGGTGTAATGGTTAGCACACTCGCCCTGGTTCGATTCCCAGGTCAGTGGAATTGTTGGACAATTTTCCCAGCCCCCTATGTCCCTGTTCACATAGCAGTAAGTAGGTACCCGGCTGTAAGAGCAAGGATAGCAACCTTGTAGGCTGGGGGAAGATGTGTTGATGTAACAAGACTTGACTGCCTTAATGACCAACACCATGAGTTGATAGGCATAAAGCCCTAAATCTTCTTTCTTCTACTCTGGGTCACTCGCTGCACAGCTGCTGCCCTGGGCACCTGGACTCACCTCTGCCTGTCTGCTGCCTCGCCGACCACCTACGCCACAGCGGCCACACTCCCCTGCCACAACACCTGCTCCACCACCGGCCACACCTGCAGCTCCTGTACTACTCATCTCTCCACGTGTGCTCGCTATCCTACTACGCCGTACCCTCGTCTCCCCATTGTCCAGTGTGTTAAGAGTGTACCATATACTTAGAGACTACGGCAAATAAATATCCTGTGTACTCTGCGAGTTTCTCACACCTTCAACTAGAAACCTACTCAAGTTGTTACAAACACAACGTCAGAATCAGAGTGCCGATTCCACAGTGCATGGTCATTGGTTAGTAACGAAAATGACTGAACTGTGTAAATGACTCATGAGTTAATTATTATATGAATTTGATGCCTCCACTATGAAACTATGGTAATAATGGAACTACCCGAATGATTGTGGATATGGATACTGACAAGTGTGGTTGGGGAGCATCATAACCAAAGCCACTGTAGAATCGGCCCATTCACACCACGTGCAGAAGACTGTTGCCGTAACGTTACTCTGGCAGCTCTGCTTTGATTAATTAAGGAGGAAATTCGGTGTTGGTAAATTTGGAGCAACAGAATCCTCCAAACTATTCCAAGCAACAACAGAACACCATTATTTTTGCTCTTCTGGTCCTGTTTCCTAGTATACTTTGGAAGAATCAAGACACTCCAATGTACCAAAAGCGAATTACCCCCTTAATGCTCACAACAACTTACTGCTTCAACGACTGTTTGGCAAAATGTCCTTATTGAACTTCAGAATTTCCCTATTTATTCTTGGAGATGGTCTTACAATAACAATCTTCATACATCATCTGGTAGAAATATTCTTCGGAGATTTCCTTGTTTACTCTTAATTAAACATCCTTTATATAGTTTCCCAGTGTGGACTTGATATGTACAGCCGAGCTCGTAAATTCGCGACCACGTACTTAGATGTTTATGCCACTGGAGCTGGTAACATTTATTTGGGGAGGAATCAGAGTAGGTGGAACATGATACAATCTTTCACTTACAATGACACCTTCCCCACACAGTGTTACCAGCTCATATGACATAAACATCTAAGTACGTGGTCGCGAATTTACGAGCTCGGCTGTACTTAAAACATGGACATATCCCTGCAACACTGGACTGAGGCGAAATGGTTTGTTCACAAGTACTGTATCATGACGAGTAAAAATCCAATCACGACTTCAAGCCAACATGGGTATAGTGACAAAAAAAAAAAAAAAAAAAAAAAAAAAAAATCTAATGTTTATTATATTCCCCTTTCTTCTACAGGCCCTTAAAATGGTCAAATGTCATCAATATTTATTTGTTATATCTATCATTTAGCTCTCTTCTTGACAATTGCATCCTTGATTTGCCCATCGAGATACAAAACCAACTACTATAATACTACAACACACTATAATATTACAACACACTATAATACTACAACACATTATAATACTACAACACACTATAATACTACAACACACTATAATACTACAACACACTATAATACTACAACACACTATAATAAAATATAAAATAATACACTATTTTACTTGGTGTTTTATTCTCTACATATAAAATTTCCTTTCCTGTTTTTCCAAGCTTTAAACTAATATGACAACAGTCTTATGATCTCAACATATATTAATACAGTAATTGTTTTGGATAGATGACCAAAAACTAGCTAAATTTAGGTATGCATATCCAGGAGATCAACATTGCTATAGACTATTGTACATACTTATCAATTTCGTGTTGAGAATTTTTGTATTTCCTTTTCAGTTCATGATCGTATGAAGTGTACCTAGGCAATATTCTACACTATCTCGAAATTCTGGCTCTTCTCACAGCACGATCATACACGTATAATAATGAAGGTATTAGAAGCTGCACCATCTGGACCGCTGACAAAGCCCAGTGGACCATCGTCAAACTCACTATTTTCCAGCAAAATATTTTAATGGTGTAAATAATCTTGCAACTTATGCTTTTATATCTAGAGATAACAAAATGAACACTTAATTTGTTTTTATTCCATCATAATTAATACAAGATGTCCAAACTAAGATACAAGCATATATATAATTATTTTCTATATAACCAGGAATTACAAAGCTTTATAAAGATTTTCACTACTTATAATAAATATAAACACTAGGTCTTTAGTTCTAACCACTAAGTTCAGTTTCCATCTTTTTCTTTCCCATGGATGCTTTATGTATTATTTTGGATATTGCCAACATGAAATATTTGCCTAATATTCTATTATATACTGTTACAGCTCTAGGACTTATGATCTGTATCAATATTTCCTATTTATATTTGACTTTTTATAGGTAGTCTTATTTTGTCTCTTCTAATTATTACTTACCACTACAAAAGTTGATACTGGATGTATGCACAAATTCATACAACTAGCTTTACTATTTATAAATGTATATCTATGTTACTAGATGCCACATTAATCACTCTACGAGTATTCTAGTAATGTTACTCTCAGTTTCCATCAGCCTGGTTCAGCCATTTTAGAGCTCTGCTGCTAGCTTCCCAGTATTACATTCTTGGGAAGAGCTTAACAGTGTTGCCGTTTTCAGGGCGTAAGATGAGTTCTCCTAGGAGCCTGAGGTCTTCGCGGCGGGTACAGGATTCAGCCCGGTACTTGCGGAGGATGGAACTCAGCAGGATCTTCTCCTCCATCATGGCAAATTTTTGACCTGACCAAACCAATAAGAGGATGTACAGTCATATACACTTATACTTAATCGTAACTGAGAATCACTTACTCGGTAGTAGCTATTTCCCTGTCTACATGTTGCTATTATTTAATTATACACTTTAATCATACTGTATACTATAAGCTAACATACAAATCAACATAGCTTATAAGACTACCCAATATCAGCAGGGAAAATTTTATTCTTCAGTATATGTTTGTCATATATGACGGGTATGACATATTGCTTTTAGATTAGCCAGATCAGTTAGTGTTTCCCAGTTATGATGTTCAGTAGTGAAACTGCCTGTGCACCAGTGATTATACAAACATTTACTAATGATCACTGTAATACTACTTGGTCTCACCCCTAAAGTTGTCACGTATAACCAACTATAGTACACTCAAGTTTACTTACCTTTACTACTTTTCTCTTTATGCATCATTAGCATCATCAATTCCCCTTTTCCCTTTCTTTAAGGGGTGAGGATGTTCTAGTGTCAGGGGTAGAAAAGGGAAGCAGAAATACAGAAAGTAAGGACACAGTACCCAGTGACATGGGTCACACACACAAAGCACTCCCCCTTTCAAGTCTCAAAAATTTTAGGTCCCCCCCCCCCACAAGGTCTTGCATTCACAATGTAGTGTACGCCCCTTCACTTAGCTTTGGTGAAAGGAGCCATTCCGTTAACTTTCAAGATTAAACCGGGTTGCTTTGTGCTGTGTCAGTATTGTAACCAAATGCTGTGGTAAAGCTAAACCGTCAGTATTGGGAAAGGAATCACCTCGGTGACCTACCCCTCCTCAGGAAGGGTAGGTAAGCCTTATCCCGCCTCCATGTGGCATCCTCGGGTAACACCTCCCTTTTTTTATCTTTTTTTTTTTATATATATACATATAAACTAGGAGGTGAAGCTAAACGGGGAGGCGGTGTGGGGGATTAGATTTAGCTTTCCCTACATATAGGTTTTAGAAGTTTTATATATTCTTTTTAAGTTTTTAACATCTTTTAAACATCGTTTAACGTCACTTGTGACCTTTTTTTTAATGCTGAAGGCCCGTGTCCCTCTGGGAATGAGCGCTGTATTGGCCTTGCCAGCCATCAGCGTCCTCCCAGTGGGGGAGTGGACAGATATGGCTGTGGGCGAGGGGTTTCCCTGTAGGGGAGGGGGTAAAGGTGGGTGTATGAGAGTGGTAACAGTAAATGTAAAAGGTATAGTGGATAGGACAAGGAGGCGAGAGATAATTGAATGTTTTAAGAATGGAGGAGTGGATGTGATAGGAGTAACGGAGACACACATGAAAGGATGGGGAAAGGAGGAGTGTGAGGTATCACCAAGGGTGTGGAAGGGAGTAGATGGACATGGATGGTGTGGATGACAAGGAAGATTGGATTGGTGAAGTATGCATGGGTGAGTGCATATGCACCAGTGAATGAGAGGAACAAGACGGGGAGAGAGAGGATGAGAGTTTTTTGGGAGGAGCTGAATGGGTGTTTGATGAGGTTTCAGAGTGGGAGGAGGATTGTAATGATGGGCGACATAAATGGGAAAGTGGGAAATGAGAGAGTAGGAAGCATTGTCGGTAAATGGGGTGTGGAAGGAGTGAATGAGAATGGTTAGTATCTGGTGGACGTCTGTGCCGAGAGGGGGTTGTTCTTGGCCAACACCTTCTTTGAGCACAAGATGATACACCGTTATACATGGAGGAGAAAGGATGATAGAGGAGAACAAAAGAGTTTAATTGATTATGTAGCTGTGGATGAAAGAATACGGAAGGATGTAATGGATGCTAAAGTAGTGAGAGGAATGGTTCAATACTCTGACCATTTTGCAGTCTTCGTGAGGATGAAGGTCAGGGTTAAGTGGGAGTACAGTAGGAGGGATGAAGGGTGGAACAAGAGGGAGGTGGCAAGTGGAAGATTGAATGACACCGAGTATAGAGAGGAATATAAGAGAAGGGTGGGTGAGTTGCTGGAGGATGCAAAGCTCTTAATTAAACTCTTCAACATCAAGTTCGATAATGACTACTTTTCTCCACCCTGTAGCAATTCCACTCCCTTTTCAAATATTCTTGTCTTAACCTCTTTCATCACTCCATCCATGTACACATTAAACAACCATGGTGATATCACACATCGGGGTAGTGCACTGAGTCATTGCCATCTGGCGGAACCGCTCAGAACTATATTTAGCCTTTTCTTTCGGGGGCAGGGTATGAGTGTTGTAGCTATATTACTTTCGGTGTTCAGTGTTATCCCCTATGTTTTTTTTTTTTTTTTACCCCATAAGTGGTCTGGTTTTCCCCCATTGGCCGGGGTAATTTTTTTTTTTTTTTTTTTTTAACCAGGTTATTTTGGGGGGCTAGGTTATATTTATTACTGTCACATGTGTCCTCTATCCAATGATAATATTTATTTTCTCCCAAGTAATAAAAATGCCTGAGACACAGCAAAGTTAAGACAAATTGTCTATTTTTACCCCGAATGACTATAATACCTGATCAATACATCGTCTACCACCTTGAAAACCTCCATGTTCATCACTCACTAACTCCTCTGATCTTCCTCTCACCTACTATTCTACCATATACAGTTGCCAAAAAAGGAATTGCGACAAATCTTGATGGAACTTTAACCATAGTAATATCCACAACTATTTGTAGGGACTATAAGCATGTATAACAGAAGGAAATATACATATCCTTCTGTAATACATACTTATGATCCCTACAAACAACTATGGACATTAATATATTTAATGTTCTATCAATAGTTGTCGCAATTTCTTTTTTGGCAATTGTACCTACAATGCTCAACAGACTTATTTATACCTTCATCGTTTTTACAATAATTCTGCTCTCCCTTATTTTTATAAAGGGGCACATTAATTAACTGCCCTTCTCCAGTCCTCAAGTACATACATCACCAGACTCCCAAGCCAATTGACATATCCTCCTTCACCACTCCAAGGCATAGTCTCTACTATATTTAATCATTTCAGCAATCACTTCATCCACTCCTGCTGCTTTACCATTCTTCAAATTTTTTTACCACTGTCTTTATCTCTGCCATAGATTTATATACATTAACTCTAGGTCTTACCCTTTGAACTTCACCAAACCCAATCATTTTAACATTAGCAACATTTTCTCCATGACCAGTCATTAGTTCCTCAAATTATTCCTTCCACCTTGCTCTCTTGTCATAGAAAATAAATCTGTAAAAGGCAAAACAAAACAACAGACACAGGAACTATTATCCACTTATCCAGCCAAATAAGAAAGGCAACTAACCAAATACCAGATATCTGCAATTATTTGGTTGACTGTTATACCTGAACAACTTATTCACTGTACATTCCTCGAACCACTATCACCACTCACCAATACAGTTCCTGGGCCCAGCACTGAAGGGAACATAAGCATATGGGTGCCTCTTGCTAGTATTCTCAGGCAGGAAGCGGTCAGGATCGAATCTCTCTGGGTCAGGAAACTGGTCCGGATCACGGTGCAGTTTGTATGGCACCACCACCACAGTCGTCCCCTCGGGAATGCGATAATTGTCTGACACAAACCAGGTTGCAATATTATTTGAAGTTTTTAGATACATGTGTTGAAAGATTTGCATTTACTGTCCAAAATTAGTAACACATTATAAAAAGTTGCCAGGGAGATAGTATCAGAAGAAAATGGCCAGTAGAGGTTACAAGTGGGAAGGTTAACAGGAGGAGGTAACTATTTACCTGTATGCTTGTCTAATTAATTACTTACAACATTCCCTCTTTGGGTTGTCAGTTCCACTGGTGCTGTTGGTGCCGTTGGTGCCTAATCCAACCTAATCCTACAGGAATATCATTTAACCTTGGTACACAACTATTCAGTCCACAGAAGTACGTGCCATTTTCTCATATCGATATTAATTATAGTGTTATTCTACTGATTCACCTACTGTCTTCATTAAAAACTTTATGTTTCCTACAAAATTAAGCTTTTGCTTAAAAAAAACTATAACACGTGAAATCAAATTTGTGTGACATTAATTCAAGTCAAATACACATAAAAACGGTTTAATGGTAATCAGCCTCAAAACTTAACTGGTTTTCTTTCTTTTGAAGCCCTTCTAACAATTTTATGGGGAAGAAATAAGAACTGTTTCACTGTCTGTGTACTGTACAAGATAAAAAGGAATGTAAGTGGATGGGAAATGTTCAATGTTCATGGCTGCTAATTGTGGACCAGGAGCAGTTTTGTCTTCCACTGCTCTTGGTCCACGATTATTATCCATGGCTGTACATACCAGTAGAGATAAATATAGAGGTGATCAAGTATTTCACGGGACGTTAAATCTTTCCATGAAGTCCATTATTGTAGGAGTCTATTTAACAATAATAAAAAGTGTTTGACACATTAGGCATTCATTATCACCTGCTGTTGAGTTGCAATCTTTTCTGACAGTAAATACTCTTTGACACAACCTGTAGCTCAGCCTTATCTTATTGCTGTTCTTTCTACATACTGATGGGATATTTCATTTGTATTGAAAGTTTGCAACTACATCTACAAGTTAAGTACTTTGAGTACAAGGGCCTTAATAAAAACTAAAAAGGCTTTCTGCCTAACCAATGACTCCCTTCCTTTCAACCCGCATGTTTGCATTACTGCATAGCGTATTTCATAACTACCTTCCTCTATCCATTCCTCCATGCCTCACCTAAAACAGCCTCCTCCTGCAGTTCACGTGCCAAGAAGGGGACGGATGGAAAGAGTCGCAGAGCTTCTTTGATGCAGTTCTCTGTCAGCTTCATCTCTCGTAGCTCTGCCATTGTCACTGGTTGGTCTGGGGAGCTGAATATCATGTCCAGTTCCTCATGCACTCGTGCCTTGGGGCAATGATAAGTAGAATGGTAAGTGGAATTCCTCCCCAGATATACTGAGAGAGGTATACAAATACTCAGGACATCTAAGTGACCCTATGTGTGTGTGAAATGAAGGTTTACTGTACTTGAATCTCGGGATGGCAGCCCAGGAGATAAAGAGACCAATTGATAGCAGCAGCCGTGGTGTCGTGTCCCTCAAACATGAAAGTGTCAACCTCCTCCCTGATGTCTTCATCACTCAGGCCCCTCCCTTCCTCAGAATACTCCAGCAGCAAGTCCAGGAATGCTAGTCGTCTCTTCTTGCCTGGTTTTGCAATGGAAGGGTCAAGTGCGAGAAGAACCTGATAAACCCTTATGAATGCATCTATTATCTATAGTATATCTAATTATGTTGATATTTCTATAATGAAAGCCTTTCACACATTCTTCACTTACCTTGACCATTCCAGGTTATTCCTTTATAATATCTTTCCCATTTCTCTCCTCAATTTTTCCCACTTCTTTTCATCCAGCAATTTTTCAGCTACGATCGTTTAATGTCATTTCCTGCCTCTCTCCATCCTCTTCACTCTCTGAATTTGCATCTTGATCCTCACCTCTAGATATTTGCCAGTAAGGTCCATTTTCTCCCCTAACAGCCATAACACTCAGTTCCAATCCCTTCATTAATCCATAACATACAATATTACACTCCCAACTGCCATCAACTTAATTTTTCTCCCATTTACTGACCCAACAATCCATATAACCTTGTCACCCACCTATTTGCTCACTGATCAGTAACTTTGTTTTCTACCCTCCATCCCACCTACACACCCAATTAGTTAGCTGTAGTTCTTTATAGCTACTTTCAGGACTATTTTTGTCTCTACCAAAGTAAGATTGGGCACCCACTAATTCACTTACCAATGACCACATCATCCATCTGCTTGGCCAGTTTGTTTTTCTTCTCCTTTTGGAACTCGATACGACGGGAGTGGATTGTGCCATTTGAAAAGTCATGGAGGATCTTTAAGCAGGCATCATGCTCCTTGGATGACCCAATGAGACGGTAGAGCAGGTCAGGCTGCAGCCATGGTCGTGCTTGACGCTGCTGTACCAAAGCTCCGATTCTGAGGTTATCACACAAATTCAGTAACACTATTATATTCTCATTACTTCTAATTCACTAAACCTCAACACACACATACACATAGTTTAAATAAATCCTAAAATGTATCACCCACCACTCCGTATGCTCTGACATTAGTATCTTCATAAGCTTGCTTCTTGGCTCGTTAACCCTAAAGACTGCAGTTCTCCAATCTTGTTACCCAACCACAATTCCAAGTCATATTTTCATTGTTGTAGATTAAAAGAGCTTGAAATTACATGCCAGAATATGGAGAGAATGTATGATTCTCTTATGTCAAATACAGTACTGTAGTTACAAACAAGGAAAGTGTCAAAGAGGAAATAATTATAATGGGTATCCCTGATTTACCAATACAGGTAATTATGAACAAATTCTCTAAAATACATACTTTTCACCAAATAGCATTACATAAATTAGCTAAAGTATAATACACATTTTTGTATTCTTAAATTGGAGTAGAGTGACAGTAGAAGAAAAAAGGAGAGAGAGGGAGATGAAGGGGAAAGTAAACAGAAGAGTGCAAGAATATCTCCTTCCAACTTTCTTACTCATTCTCCGTTATCCCCAGCTTGTATTGCCTCACTCCTCCTTTCCTCCCTCCCTCCGCCTGTGGCCCAACACCCACCTGTACACAGCCTTGACATAATCTGATTCACTGTTGTCCTGAGCTTTGATGTTCACTCCCATGGCTGTCTCTGTGGGATTGGGAAAGTCCAATCAGTGTATAAACACAGATAGTAATATTTGTTTTTACTCAATTTTAAGTCGCTACTGAAGGTAAGCTGCATGGTGATAAGAACTTGTTTTACAGGATAAAGGCTTCAATCTTAATATAAGCCACACCTCTAACTTACATGATGCCTCTTTCCACCCAGGAACTCCTCCCAAGGGGTTGGCCATGACAAAAGTGTTTCCAGTTTTCCTTGCTCCAGCACTCCCTCCTCACTCAATCAAGCCCTCCCCTT
The DNA here is from genome assembly GCA_033782935.1 of Petrolisthes cinctipes. Lineage (NCBI taxonomy): Eukaryota > Metazoa > Arthropoda > Malacostraca > Decapoda > Porcellanidae > Petrolisthes > Petrolisthes cinctipes. The sequence continues at coordinate 80,829 of JAWQEG010002522.1, read as the reverse complement.
CCATTCACATTTCTCGCCCTCATGTACTCCTCTATCCTGTTCATCAATCTGAACGGTGGTCTGTTTCTGACACCGGGGTCCTCGACTTCACTCTCTTACACCTTCTTTGTAAGCTCCCCATCTTGCACTCTCCCTATATGTCTTTCATACCCACCTACCCACCACACCCACTCCCCATACACTCCTTTCACAACAAAAAACCGACAGTACTCGTTATGTTCTTACTAACCAACTCATATACACACTCCTGTTACACGCACCTACACTACACACACACTCCCTTTACATCTACTACCCACCACAGATAACGTCAAGGGTGCAGAGGGTGATATAGGGGAAGATATCAAAAGGTTGACCATCCGCTCTCTGGGCCAGCTTCTCAACCATCTTGGTGCTCTGAGAATTGAAAACCTCCAGGAAGTCTTCTAGGATCTTGAAGTGGAATGCAGGGGTCAACATCTTCCTACGGGAGTGCCATTTGCTGCCTGTAAGGGAGATAAAGTTAATTCCATTTTGATGTGTAAAGTCACAGCTGCATGTACTACAATAATTACAGGGGTAGATTACAGTTACAAAAATTTCATATGAATCAAAGTTAATAAAAGTAATAATAAAGAATTAATCTTTCTCCTGCTGTTCTTCATGTAATGGTTTCACTTTTACGAGTACTGTAGTCTACACACAACTCATTTACATAAGGTACGGTAATGAAAAGAAATGCATCCCAACAAGGTCTTGTAGGTTATGTAGTTCAAGTTTACATTACTGGAGGATGTCACCCTTCCCCTCACTTTCAATGTAGACTCAGGGTAACTCAGGGCAACATAAAAATACTACCACTCACCATTCAGGTTTCTCTTTAATACGGAGGCGTTATCAAATGTAAATAAACTATTTTATTACTTACATTACACTATGACGTAGTGGGCCCAGGTTAGGTTGAATTAGGTTAGGGTTAGGTTGGATTATGTTAGGGTTAGGTTGGATTATGTTAGGGTTAGGTTGGATTATGTTAGGGTTAGGTTGGATTATGTTAGGGTTAGGTTGGATTATGCTAGGGTTAGGTTGGATTATGTTAGGGTTAGGTTGGATTATGTTAGGGTTAGGTTGGATTATGCTAGGGTTAGGTTGGATTATGTTAGGGTTAGGCTAGCTTATGCTAGGGTTAGGCTGGATTATGCTAGGGTTAGGCTGGATTATGCTAGGGTTAGGCTAGAACATGCTAGGGTTAGGCTAGATTACGCTAGCTAGGGTTAGGTAAGTTAGGTTAGGTCTGGTTGGTTCTTTGGCAATTAAAAAAAAAAAAAACTCACACACTGTTGTAAAGTATAAGGCAAGAATATATTGATTTCATAGATTTGTTAGACTGGCTAGCTCTGGCTGACGTATCTGCTGGCTCTTGATTGGCTGGCGAGGTGTATGGTGCCGAGTTAATATACAGTTCGAAATAATGCAGGCGGGGCTTAGGGGACGAGTCTCATAAGATGCCAACTAGTAATTTCCTCCCGCTCCACATGCAACCACCTCTCTCTTATAATGGCCTCCTTGGGGTTACACACATTGACAACGCTGGAGTGATGAACGTGATAGTGGATGAGACTGTACAGTTGGACACATGAATGGGTGGTACAGCCCAGGTGAAAGATACTTGTCCCATTTGAGTAACCAGTGTCTATTATCAGGTACTTGCTTTTTATTACCATCCTCAATACTGACTTCTGCCCCTGATGTCTCCTATTTGGCACTAATAAGGAACTTGATATTGGGAGAAATTGACCATCTTTTTCTTGGGCTGTACCACCCATTCATGTGTCCAAGTGTACGTACCAAGGTTATGACAATGACTTTATAATGATCAATGATGTATAATGCATGCAATACCAATCATCATTATCTAGTTCTTGAATTTTCTTGCATAAAGTTCTCAATGCACACAATATATATTTAAAGTTGCAGATATCTACCAATAACACACCAGTTGATGTGAGTAAGCCAGTGCCAAGCCAGGGATGGAGGAAGGTGTAGTCTCGACTCTTGTCCAGGTGTTTGTTGCTGCTCAGGATCACCTGCACCACAAATATATACAATTTTTACCACGAAGTTGTGTGCCAGAAAAATTATGGGCTAGAAGATGACAACAGGTACAATGGTTCTAGAGATGCCAGTCAGTCATCATCCAAGCCCATGACTTTTCTCGTAAGGTGATTGTTACAGTGGCTTAATTTCTTTCCACTACATAAGTGCAGATGTACTAAAGGAATTTATTTGGCAGGAACAGTACAATTATGTGCATTATCTTGAAAAATGTACAAATAAACTAGGTTAGATGCAACTAGATTTGATTATGCGACATTCAGTTGAATATGACCTTTGTCAAGTAAGGCTGCAGACTATGTTTAAGACTCGACAACAAAGGCTGGAGTGAGCTACACCATGCTTAGTTATATTGCAGTACAGTACAATAATTTCAAGTTGAGGTTAAGAGAGTAATGTACTGGACTGTACTGTAATATATTTTAGACAAAATGGCGAGCTACTACTCCCTTCAAAATATGGTATAATATAGAAAATATGGTATAATTCTCATAAAGTGTTTTAATTAAATATTATCTAATTCTACTGCACTTCAAAAGCCAAGGGCATAAGAAAAATTCTGGCAATGACACCAGCAAAGTTTACCTCGACTGCTTTGGCATGTGTCACCAGGCAGTATGGTGCTTGACCCAGCCAGACTCTTGCCACACCACCGAAGTCACAGAATGAATTTATTTTCTTGAAAAGTTCTGTGGGAAGGTTAGTTTAGACTTTAGAGTATACCTTTGGAAGTTTGGCATAATAGGCTTGAATAACTGACAGTATCCTGCATGAAAAAAAAAGTCTCTTAGCATAACACCAGAGTATCTGCCATCCTCCCAAATTTGTTGTAACAACCCCAGTAAACTGTAAGCCAGTGTAAGGTCAGCTTACTTCAACTTAGAAGATATAATGAACATCCTTTCAAGTTTATAGAGTGTGGTACCTAGTTACAGTTGCAAACCAATATATATTTGTATTTTAGCTTCGTCTAACAATTTTATTGTTGTTGTTGACATTCTCCTGGGGCAGAATGGCCTCTTGCCCCACAGACCCCTGGTACACTCTGGTTGCAGTGAAAAAAAACAAATTAAAATAAAGGAGGGGCTGGCCCTATGTGCCTGGGCTACCAAAGCACATCCCAGGGAAATGGGACCAGAGCTTACTGGACGAGGGAGTCTGGGGACCTCCGACCACCAGGGAGATTGGGGGGGGGGGGAAGGTCTTTGATCCCACAGCCAGTGCTGTGGGCCCAAGTCCACGTTACCACAAGAGCTACAAGTGGGGCCACACCTTCCTTGAGACCAGCCCTGAAGGGACCATAAGGGACCATGCAGCAGTTTAGACTGCTGCATGCAAAGGGATAATACACCCCCGTGTGCTGGCGGTCCACACAGCAGTGGAAAAAAAATAAAGAAAGAAAACAAAAAAAGAGCCTCTGGTTGCAGTACACCTCACGTGAATTTTTAATCCATGTGGGCAGATCTCGTCAAATCTGTGTCAAAATATTTAAAGCTTTGACAAGGCCTGCTTTGTTGCATACCAATATGAATTGTGAGTGAATAACAGTTGCCTACCCTCTGGCTCACAAAGAAAATTGGAACTATTATTAATTGTATTCATCCAAATCAGAGATATACTGTGCAGTACCAAGCTTTCATGTCAAACAACATTGTGGTGAATGTGTTTAAGAATCATGGGGCAGGATTTGAGGGTGATAACTCAGATCCCACATGATTAGGGATTTATTATCAGCTAAGCCACTTATGGCAGGTTGGTTGTTGTTGTTGTTGTTGAAGTTCCTCAAGCTGTCTGGCCGAACAGCCCGGGGGCCGGATGCACGAAAGACCTTAGCGGCCGTTAAGTTACCTTAGCCGCCATTTTTTCCCTTAACTCACTATGGTGGTATGCACGAAACACCTTAGCGGCAATTGTGGCGGCCATCTTTAACCTTACGGCTAAGGGTGGTCGAGTGCACCCTTTAGACGACCATAGGGTTGAGTAGTGGAGCGTTGTGCTGCCCACCTCTGCCCAAATTATCGTACAGTAATACCGATATTATGGTACTTTCCTCAAAATTACGGTACGCTGTGCACATCAATTATGGTATTATTATTGTACTGTGCTAATCTTTATTAATAAGCAAATTTTTAATAACCAAGTTATATTATAGGCCTACTATAAAAGAGGAAAATCACATAGGTTAAAAATGCGTTTATTTGTTATAATTTTTAAATTATATCCTTGAATAGATGCTCTTTTCTTACCATAATTATTTATTTTGTATGTTCCGACATTGTATTGGTCTACTACAACTACCACCATTGTCCTACCACAACAACAAACATTACACAGGGAATGGTAAGTTTGGAAAATCATCTAAACGGGAATCATCACCACCACATTCACTACTACCACAACTACAACCTTCACATAAATAGAGAAGAAAAGTAGACAGTAAGAGAGGAAGTAAGGTGGTCAAAAATCTCGGCATATTCTGGTTGTAATAGCTAGTCCTAGGCCCCTGTTATGAAGTCGGCAAATTCAAAGTTTCTCAATCCTCCAAACTATGCTAGGAAACAAATTACCCTATAGCCTACATACTAAATCAACGTGTATTCTGGTGTGATGTGGACGAATGGTAGCCACCAGAAAATGTGTTCTCTTTTTTTCCATTCAGTTATCATAATCATGAGTTCTTCATCAGCTGCAGTATAATTTGCAATCTTGCAAGCTTAGTAGGAGGCTCTTCTGCCATATCAAGTAATTAAATGCCAAAATAAATACTTCTATGCTCAAGAAATCTCACACAATGTTCACATTCCACTTCACGCAATGAAAATGAGTCATTTGTTTGTTTTCTGTGATAAGCTGTCATCCCAACTGACTTCTGATTGGCTTATGTTGCCTAACGTGTCTATGAAGCTGCCCTCTCATTGGCCCAGAGAATGTCAGCTGGTGGTCCATAGTCGGAAGGGAATGGAACGAAACAAACATGGCCGACTGCTAAGATCACCTAAGGGAACACTAAGGTTGATGTTAAGGCCAATAGAGCATACAACCATAGCAGCAACCTTACCATCCCCTTAGTGAAACTGCCTAAGGTTACCTTAACGGTCACTCCGCTAAGGTCTTTCGTGCATCCGCCCCCCGAGCTCCTGAGGAAGGTCACGGCCTGAACCGTTACACTATGTCTAACACACATTAACTAAATCTGTATGAGAGGTTCGGGTGGCTCTGATAAAGTACCAGTCTGATAAGATGTGTGATTATGGTTGATAAGCATAACTAACTAAACTGTTATAAACTCTACTGAGCAACTACAGTACTGTGGAATAACTCTACTGAGCAACTACAATACTGTGGAATAATTCTACTCAGCATCCCAAACTCTGTTGTCGGCACTTGTTTAGGACCATCTGCTGATGATACTGAGACCTAGGCAGTTTGGTTTCACAACCAAGAAGTCAACTGTGCAGGGAATACAGTACAAGCACTTGCTGTCTACCTTAGAACCTAAAGTTAATAACAAGCAATTGCCATCTGAGGGTATACACTTGCCATCCACAGAGCAAGGCAGCACTAGCTCTTACCAGCCAGCACAAACTCCAAAGGGAAGAACATGCATTAGTTATCTGAGGTTGAGCATTTGACATCTGCCCTTGGTGGTACTGCTACCTATACTTCCCTCTACTATGCATAAAGAAGCAATCCAACATAAGAACACTTTATGAAGCTAAACCCTGGGCACTATTAAATCACATTACGGTACAAGAGAAAGAGGAGTAGAGGGATTATGTTATCTAATGAGTAAACTGTAGGCTACCTGGAGAGTTATTATAGATGCTACCATATCAAAATTTCCATGTGCATTTAGAAATGAGATCTGAACTAGCTTCCTACGTGAGAAGCAGAAATGTTTTGGCAGTCAACACATTAAGAGAAATAAGAGTAACATCATCCTCATCAAGGACGTTTATGATATACAGACATTGGTGGGAAATTCTAAAGAGTGTTAAAAAAACTAACAGATGCAGACTAGGATAATTGTGACCAAAGATTATAAGGTGAGACCAAGACAATAAAGGGAGGCAGCAGAGTTAGTTATTACTTGGATAACATGGACTCTTCTCCTTTCCTGATGAATATTTTCTATTTTAAACAGCAGAGGTTCCAATATGGACGCGTTTGTCATATTTTTTACATGCCATCAGGGACAAATATTTAGTTTCCTTTGTTTGTTGATGCAAGATTTGTAATCAGATGCATCACATTACAATAAAAACAATATAATTGTTGACTGTTTCATTTTCCAAGCATTTCATATACTGTACTGTGAAAATCTTCATGAAAAAAAAAAAAGCCATAAGCAAAACTTTGTAGATGTTTAGGTGACAGTAAGAGTTCCTTAACCTTCCCTGGATGAAGACTGGTGCCACTACACAAAATCCTGTGATCAGTGTTGCCACTCAGCCAACTTGCCAGCAGTCACTTCTTTTCATTTACTGGTAATGTCTGTCACAGAGATAGACTGACAAACTACAAAGATCAAGAAAGATGTGGACAAGTTGTACTGTACTGTACTATAATATCAGGAAAATATCGTCAACGTTCCCAAAGAAGATTAAGTTTGACTTTGCTATCCTTATTTGAGATTTTTTAAGATGGCAACATGTGTAATCAAAAGATTGCACCAGACAAGGTTAGATATTGAGGGTTCTTCACTCCCTCATCACCTTGTTACAGAAGTCTCGCCTGATGCAGTAATTCTAGAATTACTGTATTGTATTCAACATCATGAATGCTAACTTCTACTCTAGCAATGTATCCCTTTGGAAGAAGATCCCAAAGAGCATACAGGGTCATCACTACTGACAGTGCAAGAGTGATTAATTAGCTACTCTGGCACCTAACAAGATGTCTGGGGCTTATTTCATACACACCATTCTGTATAGAATACACTAACTCAGAAAAGAGTATGAAGCAGGTAAGTTTTGAGATGACTGACCTCTTGGATCCAAATTGAGCTCCAGAGCATTTCCAAGGATGGGCAGTGCCTTGGGTCCAGGTATTTGCTCAATCAAAAGGACCTGGAAAGTAACCACATCATAAATTCCAGTTAGCAGGAAAAAATTTCTTCAATTCTGCTTTTATAGTATGAGTTCAGATACATTGTATTAGATACAATTTGATAAGTTGACAAATATAATGTAGCTGTGATATAACCAATTACTGCACACTAGTCAATTAGTCTTCTAGTCACTTGAAAAGAACATTCAGTTACTGGCAGGTCTTCCTAAATCCTCCCTTCTATACAGCACAGACATCTGAATGCTAAACTATGCAAAGCAGATGGATGCTTGTATAGGTGAAATGTCAATATACTTTCGTCCCAGATTGATAAATATTTTCTCTAAACTGTTTGTTTACCATATTTCATAACTGTCTGAACCAACCTTCTGTCGTCTCTTGTAGAACCAGTTAGCCAACATGACTGTCAGCAGTGTAAGAAAGGTGTAAGTAACCAAACTGCTGCTCCACTCTACCATCTCCACTTGCCACGTCATCCTAATATAAAAGACATATAATATTGGTATATTATCATAAATCAAAATTATCTAGCTTGATATTATTTCTGTATACTGTTGCCCTTGGGGTGGAAGTTTAAAGTAATTGTCACTTTCTTGTCTCTCTTTCATTCTTGCTCCCATATACCTTCTTCATAATCTCATTGCCATGCATTTAAGTCCCTCATTCTTGCTCCAAAACACCATCTTCATATTCTCATAGTAACATCCATTCCATTACTGCATCTCCTCTGAACATCAGCATTTCAGCCGTTACTTTGTCTACAGTTTCTACACAGTACCATATCTGGTGTTTGCCCTTCCTATAGCTTTCATAACTTCTTCCGTTCCTATTTCCCTCAATAAACCAAGCCAACAACTGCTTCCATCCCCATTGCATCACCCTCCTGTGACCCTGTCCACTCTTCTGAACCCCATTTACAATCTTGTTCTCACTTAGTTACTGTTTCCTCACATCTCTTCGAAAGAGATCATTTTTATAAAGTTTTCATTTTGTTTCCTACCTAACTTATCGTCTACACACTTACTGCTCTCCTTCGCTACCCTCTCTTCTTTTATTTCACCTTTTTCTTCCCTACTTCATCCTTTATCTCATTTGAGCACTATGCATTCCCATTCTTACACCAAACCACTTAATTCTGCTGTTGTCACTAATCTCTTAATTTTTCAATATAGTAATGATCATCATTTAAGCCCAGTTTACACATGTGCAAATAAGCTCCCGACGCCATCACGATTAACGGAAATTTTGGAAAAAAAAAAGAAGAAGCTTATTCGGGTCTTTATTTGTGTAGTTCGGTGGTGATTCGAGTAGTTCGCCGGCAGTTCGGGTCGCGCCATGAAAAGTTGGCGCCCCTCTCAACTTTTCGTGGTGCAACCCGAATAAAAATAAGTCGCAGGTAGACATGGGGCGATTACTTGCAAAATGTATTAGATTGCGATTATGGTTACATGCAATTTTAACGATTACGATTAAAAAAAAAAAAAAAAAATGTAATCGATTACGATTACAACAAAAAAGGATGTAATCGATTACGATTACAAGATAATGTTATCGTGATTACAATCATGATTACAAGAAGAGGAATATTTATGGATTATAACCAACTTAGTAACTCAAAATTCAGTATTCTTTATTTCAACTTCTTTTTGTTGAAAAACATAAATTTTCAAAACCTTTAATGACTATTTAGACAAAAATGTATCCATTAATTGTATAAGCCTATGCTGTAGCCTGCAATATATCAATATTACCGGTATGTAAAAAACTTAATGGGTAAAACTTGAACTAAACTATAATCACTTGCACAACTTCAGTAAATTAACTATTTGAGTTAAGCAAATTTTCTGTGTGCCGTATGTGGAAACGCAGTATTTTATTCTCAAGACATGGACATGGAAATTAAGGCTTGAGGTTTTTGTTGTACTTGATGAAAACTAAACTCTGGAATGTCTTATTACTAATTTATGTACATTTTGACGAAAACTAATTTAGAAGTAAGCACAAAGAGCTCACTTAATTAGTAAATTCTTTAACACAGATTCTTGACATATTTATCGGGAGCTTATTCGCGCATGTGTTAACTGGCCTTTATGGTACTTTCATTCCCTCACCCATCCACACCCTTGTCTACAACTCATCCACTCTTTTCTCGCCCATATTCTTACCACATTCTTACATATAACCCGATCAATTCAGTCTTCATACACCACTTCCCTCCTGTTTTCATTCCTCCCATTACTCGTACACCTACCTCCCACTTGATAAACAGCCTCATTTTTGCCAAGAGAGCAATATGGTCAAAACAATGATACATTTCCCTCACAACTTTAGCATCCATGACAACTTTCTTCAACCTTTCATATTTTGCAATCGTCAATCCTCAAGTCATCTTTTGACAATTATGATATTCAAACCAATAGGATGTTACATTTTCAGCTTTATTTATTACTCAGTACACCTACTTAAGAATTGATCGATTGATTGATATTAGACGCCGCAACAGCGAGGTCATATGGCGCCCGAGAAAGAAGGTGACCCAACTTAAGAAATTACTTAACATCTACCCAACCATATACATCTCTGCTCCTGATCATAATATATTATTATGTTATAAGACTTATAGCAGTATGTAGATATATGCCATCAACTACACAGGACTTTGAAACTCCTTCAGCATGGTAGGCTAATCCCATGCGTAGGCCTAATATTTTACTCACGCTATTGCCAGATAATTTACTCACAAAAGATAAGTGGTTTGGGCAGCCAACTGTAGCCTAGCACGGAGGGCAATTAAGGAGTTTGAAAATAGGAGGATTGTAACCTTAGAGACCCTTACTCTAAATACATCACAAGAAAAATATACAAATCCTGTATCTGATAGGGGAGAGTATAAAGATAAAAGAGTCATCGTGAGAGAACAGCAACTCCATGTGATAGGGCAAGAAAGATAAGCATACTCTAAGGCCCAGTGGTTCTCAATCTTTTTTCAGTGATGGCACCCTGAATTTATATAATCCTTTCTGTGGCACCCCTTTTTCACCATCACCCCTCCTCACATGAATTAACATTTGATATACAATTGTACATGTTTAAATTATTTTTATTATTATTATTATTATTACAAGTGTGCAAAAGGAAATATCTACCTATATTTTAGAAAAATATTAGAGCGAGTACCTTCCTACACCGACAATTAATTATAGGCAGACTGCTACAAACACTGTTTTACAAATGTACCTTGAGACGATCTAGCCAAGACAAAATTTATGACAATCTTGTGGCACCCCTAGGCGTTGTCCGTGGCACCCCAGGGTACCGCGGCACCCAGGCAGTTTGAGAACCACTGCTCTAAGCCTAAAGCGACAGGTATTGTATAAGGATAGCACAAGAAAAATATGGCCTCATTCCAAATCAAACCCAATGTGCTATATAATGATGATGAGGTCTATCACGATGTTGTCCCTTGGGCCGTATTCAAGAACATTCATGGTGCATACGATGGCGTGGTACCGGTACGATGGCTCCATAGAAAAACCATGGAGCCGTCGTACCGGTACCACGCTATCGTATGCACCATGAATGTTCTTGCATACAGCCCCATGTTGCAGAGGGGGAAGGAGGGATCTGGGCACCCAAGCCTCCTCAAAAAAAAAAAAAAAAAAAAAAAGTCACTGGTCCTTCAATCACCTATTCCACCAACTACCACTTCATCGAATATTATTAACTAATAATTTTGTTAGTTTATCCTCCCAGCATGAAATCATCCAAAACATTTTTAACCTGTACTCAGCTCAGTCCTTGTCTAGGCATTTTGTAAAATATATAATAAAATGGATGGCACCAATATTGCCACTCATGGTCGGTGATAATTTCCACCAATCTCACCTCTATTGGTCCTCTACAACAATACCTGTGCTGTAGCCTACTAGGTAATTGATCCTGCGTCAACAGTCCAACCACTGACGATTCTGTGACGCGACGCCTAGAGCCCGTCATGTTGTTACGTTACGAACTTACGATGGTCAATTCGCTTGTAAGTACCTGGCCAAGATTTCAAAGCTCGCTAGTGGCCTAACTAAAATGAATGAGGTATAGATGAATACCGGTAATAACTACGTAATAGGGTTAGTTCTAGCACTTTATCCACTTTAACATTTTCAATATAAACTTCCCATACTTATCCCCAAACAACCCAAAACACCCGACAAACCCATCCTGTAGTTGCTTGGAATTAAATCCAAACTACCAAGTTATAACAAACATTAGTTAAGGAAATTTATTCCCGTCACACATACCTATACCGTATCTTTCTCTGAAGCGGGTAAATCAAGTTGTAATGATCACCAAGTTAGCATAAACATGAGAAACTTTCAATGATTGCGTAGGTGTAAGTGATCACTCCAACGTCCACACAACTACTAACTCGTAATCACACTTAATGGCAGTGGCACTGGCAAACACACAGTTGGTACCAGCACCAGCCCCACCACCCCTGTCTTATCCTACGTTACTACGTACCGGAGGAGAGGGTTGGGCAGTCACTAGCGTTGATGACCTTACTCTCCCTTTATCGCTCTTTATCATTTATCCTGACACCCAAGCATATATTGAAGTGCCTCCTGACTGGGCCAACGAGCATTCATTATAGATATTTATGGATCGTTATGTTAGATTGATGGAAAATGGGAAGAAAGAATGAAGACTGACGCAATCTGATATAGGCTAGGCCTGCTGGACGGGTGGTGTGACTGGTGGTCTGACAGTCGGAGCATTGAAAGCCTATCTTCCAGTGCTCGGCATGCTGGCAATTTAAGTACGTATGCATGTGAATGATATCTGTCTTAGTTTATATAAGACTTACCTGAAAATCAAGGTTCATAAAGAATACACTGAAATATCTACTACGTCATAGAGGACGTGATTTCCATTAGGAGTAACAAATTAAGATTGCCCAGATAAGGCTCGAACTAGTAGGCTATATCTGAGAACAAACTACATGGGTAGGACGTTTTGGACTTGGAACTTGAAGACAATAGTGAGGGAGGCGAGGAACCAGATGCACCGATCGTTGGAACAGACTTTGGTATTAGTACAGCAGAAGTGGACCTTAATTCAGCAGTGTTGCCAGATCCGGCTGGGTCCCAGTATTTTACCCCTGTCATTTATTGTACTTTATCACGATTATTTCCCGGTAGTTTGCCCAGGTTAGGTCCCGGTAGTCTGATGCGGTCTAGGTTAGGTTAGGTCAGGTCAGGTAAGGTCAGGCTAATTTCAAAATGCCCCATTTGAATATCTTGGAAACGGGGCATTTGAGTAAGAAAAACCATAGAAGAAAAGTGTCTTAGAATGGTCCGAAATAGTGGGTAATGACAGTAAAATATCTATTATACAGTAAGGTCCACTTCTGTACCTTTACCCAGACTTTTTTTTTATATATAGGATCCGATCAACAAAGACTCTGCGGTATGTTTCGCAGTGGCCCATCGTCACCAGACAGCTCACTGAGTGACACTGACCAGGAGAAACGAATAGTGGAAAGCTTAAACGAACAAAATGCTCCCTAAGGATCACAGAAATTGAATTTGAATTTGATACTATATTGAGAAAGTGCATTTAGAGGGTAATGGTGTAGGGCAGGAGATTGGGGTCCTCCCTCCTGTAGGAATACAATATAATTTGTCCTCAAAGAGCACCATTTTCTGTCATACCAAAACTACTTTAAGGGATGACTTGCGTGTATCATTTAGTAAAATATTATATTTGAGGATGAAACACCACCACCCTAGGCCTGGAAGGTCCTCTAAGACGAGGGAGATGATAGAGAGATGGGACAGCAAATACAAAGGAGATAGAGGGAAAGGAGGTACGGATGAAGAATTGAAAGGGAGTGACTGCCTCAGCCTGACTGGCACTTGGTCTGGCGGGGTCCGACGAGGCCCAAACCAAGTCGCTGTTAGATGGGGTGTGGAGTGTGGACCCTTGATCTGTCCGGAGCTGTACACTCGTGATACATAATTTCTGATCAGAATGGTGCGAGTTGCAGAAAGTTTCGAATCGCCTGGTATTTCTCATTTCCCCACCCAGTACACCTATAGAGGCTGGGTTCGAATGCAGAGTATGTGTGGTGCCTGCCGTTCGTCTCTGGTCAGGGATTACGTATCACGAGTGTACGTTGTGAATGCAAGACCTTGTGGGGAGGGGGGGGGGAGCTGAGAATTTTTGAGACTTGAAAGGGGGAGTGCTTTGTATTTGACCCATGTCACTGGGTACTGCAGTGTCCTTACTTTCTGTATTTCTGCTTCCCTTTTCTACCCCTGACACTAGAACCTCCTCACCCCTTAAAGAAAGGGAAAAGGGGTATTGATGATGATGATGAAAACTCATTACCCAAACCAGCCACTGATGATGACACACCCTGGTAATGTTGCTGTTGATCTCATACATTGTTGGTTAACTTAATCATGGCAAAGTCCTGGAAGTGCTAAAAGCTGCACCACCACTTCCACTAGCACTGCATTTAATGTTGACCTCATTCAATTCATCCATAAACCCTTCAAAATCAAGGGCAGCCACAACTGAACACGTAATGAAGATAGCAAGATACCGCTCCATCAAAATTATTGCTGGGTTATTGCACAACTTAGCTGTTAGCCAGTCGAGAGTAGAAACACAATCATAACCTCAGTCCACATAATAGCCTGTATGGGCTATATACAGCCATGACTTTGGTAACACTGGAAAAGCCTGGGCTAGAAATAAGGATTGACTGTAGTAACACTGACTCTAGCCTAAGAAGTGTTTTATTTGAAATTGACAGCCAAGAAGAGATGGAAAAGATCAAATACTGTATATATTATATAATATGTGGAAAATAAGAGAAAACATAAGCGAGAACTAGAAATAAGCAATCAACAACACAAAGAGAGAAAAAGGAAGAAGATATGGGTGTTGTTGAAAAAACTATCCCCCGAAATAACATCACAATCACGTGGGCTGCTGGGCGAAGCTTAGACTACCCCATACTCCAACCACCCTAACCCTCCCCCACTTTGGCATAGTGAAGGCAGGTGTTGGTTGGTAGGGTGTAGGGTTGGTGGCAACAGGGAGAGGGAGCAGCCAGCTGGGGGGGGTGTTTGATTTGTTTGTTATTTGGAATTAATGCCTGTTGACTATGTAATGATCATTAAGGTGATACAGTATATTTATTGAGTGACAGTGTGTGTGTGTGTGTGTGTGGAGGAGTGTACGTGTGAGGGTCAGGGTGTGTGTGTGACGTATAAGTGTGTATTGTGTGGTATCTGTGAGAGTATCTGGGGGGGGGGCAGCTGGTTGTAGGCTTGTAGAGTGGGTTTGGTTTGGGGGACAAAGTGAGCGACTAGTGTCACGCGGAAACATGATTTAGACTTCTCTTCAGGGAACGGCTGCGGATTTGAGCCACTCTTGGCCACAAAAACGCCTTTTGTGGAAATTATTGCGCATAAGATAATATAAGGTGCTGATTTGGGAATCGTCGCTCATAAGGTGAATCGCTCATTGAGAACACACTCAATAAAGCTAATAAGGGAACCTACTGTACAATTTTTGACAGCAAAAATATTTTAAGTGTTGATTAAATTTTAAAAAAGATGGTTTTGAAACCCTTGTAACCAATACCTCGAACAATGAAGTATCTTTTATCAAGCTAAGCATTATCGAACTAAAATACAGTTACCAGAAGCTAACTAGTCAGATCATGACAAATGGAAGCTAACTTCAGACAATATCCAGATAGAAAAGTTACCTTTAATCATTACTGTATCAGTCATCGGGTTATCATTCAAGTGCCTATCTTTACACATGATTCACAAATACAGTATTGTACTTCCATTGCATATAACTTGTGTATGTAATGGGAAAATAATTTTGAACTCTCAATGAACCACTGATACCTGAGTGACTAGTTATGGCAGTAGTGGTCTGTGACTCACCACCATAATGCTTGTAAAGAAATGGTTTCTATGCTGAATCATTTTATTTTTATCTTTGAGGGCAAATCCTAAGAATGGTATATGAATAAAACTGATGAAAAGGACGAAATAAGGTCAGTTAGAAATAGATAATTTAAAAAAGGTATGCTTTACTCTTGAAGATTTTATTTATTGCTGACTGACCTCATGTACAGCCACAATCAAATAACCACGAACACTCTCCTTCCATCATGCAAATACAGTAAATCATTATCATGTCTAAATATTATCATACAACACCTTGTGTCAACTCAACCCCCTCAATTGATATTATGAGGTGCTGCAAAATCATGTATGTGTTGTTTTTTAATACCAAGATATTTACTACGATTTAAGGAAAGTGTCGGTGGATATTTGATAGTGGCTGTACTGTATTATCCGTTGGCCTCTTTACCCCTTATGTGGACGGACAGTCTAGGTTTTACTGTATATTGTGTTGCTTGTTACTAATTGTGCCTATAGTGTCAAATTTCCTGAATGTTAAAACGGTTAAATGTAGAGATTGACACTAATTTTGGAACTCAATGTACGGCTGCAATAAAATAGAAACACTCCTCATTCAGTACATAAACATCTTACAATGTACAGTATCTCCTGTTTGATAGTGTTCATGGAAACTCACAACTTCATGATATGTACCCTAATTTAGTTGGCCATTACCTTAATCTACAGTATATATTACTAGAGTATATTTTTGCTACTGATCTGAAAATTACCTTTAAAATATGCTTATAAATGGTTTCAATTAGATATTAATATACTCTCTTTATCACTAAAAACAAAATTCCTTGGAAACCACAAACAAAATGTTTTCAGTCTCACACCAATTCAATATATTATAGCAAGCATCTCGCACTATACCAATCCAAAGCCTTCACTCTGCTGGATGGCCTGAAGAAGCTTGTATCTCAACTTCTCCTTGGTACTGTACACAGGCAAGTCCAGCTGGGAGATACAGGTGTGTGCCACAGGAAGGAAGGAATCATCATTTGTTGACTGTATTATCATCTTCACTGCCTGGGTGGATTAAACATCATATAGAACCACTCCTCATAATCAATAACACTCACCAACACCATTATTATAATTATAATCTCAAGCACAAGCATGCTACCACTACCACTCATTAATAGGCACTGCTAACTAATATACCTGTCCTTGAATTTGCTGAAACTATCACTAAACAGCAAAGAAAATAAAAAATAATAATAATAATTGTAATAATAATAATGGAAGAAAATACTAATAGCTAACTTTTATACAGTAATATGATTTTAGCTTAGTTTTTCCTCTAATCTTATAAGACCCTTAAACAGATTTAGAGAGCTGAAATTTTTTTGTTATAGATTATATAGATAGCTTTTCAATGAGGTATAGGATGCCACGACAATATCAGATGATTTTCAAGTATGTACACAAATAATACCATACACTGACTTACTGCAAAAAATGTATTAACCTATAGAGAAAAAAATCCATTTAATTTGGTAGGATCTTCTCCATCGCTTCAACGTGATGCTAGTTGGCCTTCATAAACATCAGGCTCTTAAAGTTGCTAGTTGGCATGGTGGTTCTATCAACCCTCATGTCATCTTTGCATATGCTTCCAAGTAACCGAGTAGGCCAATAGCATGCTTGACTGATGACTGTGATATTGCCCGGGTGACTGAAGCTGTTCCCAGGGACTCTCGCTCCCTTGGTGGGGGGCGGGGGGATTTTGTGACGGTTTGGCCCCCATAGCTTCCTTCCTTCCATCTCTTACACCCAGCCCACCCCAAACCAGTCTCCAGAAACATATCCATACTCATATCACTCACCAATCCATCCAAACACTCAAAAACAACACACAGCTGCTTGCACGATCTCCTGACATCCACCCATCTGAATCCTCCCTTCCCCGTGAGGACAGAGTCCACCTGGCCAGGCTGCGGTGTGGCCACCACCCGGCCCTTCTGACATATCAGAAGAAGCTGGATGGAACCATTGTGGATGCCTGTCCAGGATGCAACACAGCACCCCATTGTATTAAACACATTATGGAAGACTGCAATGCACAGTACACACTCACACTCGCCAACAATACAACATACACTCTCTGAGGGTACTGTGGGAAAGCCCAGTTCAGGCCATGGCCTTCCTCAGAAGCTCGAGGCTGCTCGGCCTGACAGCTTGAGGAACTTCTACAACAACAACTGATGACTGTTGAAAACATCCCCTAACCAGACTGGAACATGCATGAATTTTGTTAGCAGATTTAAAAAAAGTTTGCAGACCTGAATATTGGAGAAGTTATCTGGTCCACTAACAGTTTCCAAACTTAACAAAAATGCTAATCAGCTAACAAAAAAAGTTAGATTTACTAATTAATAATACCAGTCTCCCTCACTGCTACCACCACTCACCTTCATGCCGAGGATGGGGATGCGGTCTGTTCCAGTAAGGAAGATGAGGAATTGCTTCTTCTGGTCTGTAGAGAGGCCATGGAACACTTCCCAAAACATTTTGATCACTTCATGTTCTCGATGGTACTCACCCTGTCATCATGTGGAAATCATTATTAGATAGTTTGTTTACATAGAACTGTTCCCAGATACTTGAATTCCCTCACCTCATCCATCCTCTCACCCCCTAAAGTTATCTCATATTCTGTTCCAGTTGGTCCAGCCACTCTATAGGGTGTAGCAAAGTCAATTACTTCTGTTTTGGTCCTCTCAAATACCATCACCTTACTCTTACCAACATTCACCTTTAGTTTTCTTCGCTTACACACGGACTGAAACTCATCCACCACCCTCTGTAACTCCCCTTCACTTTCGGCCAGCAGCACAGTGTCATCCGCAAATAAGCTTGCAACCAAGAACCAATCTACTCCATTCAACTGCAGTTTTGCACCCAGGCTCTCCATCTCTCCATGCCTTCATCTCTCTCATGCAACCATCCATAAAGATATTGAACAACCAGGATGTGTCATGTCACAATGGTTATTTTTGTATTACTGAAATAATATACTGTAACTTGTTAAAAATATCCACACTTTAAGGTGTGCATTCCAGAATTACACTCGGGAAAGTGCTGTTGGTTCAGTGTTTCTATATACTTTATGAGAGTGCTGTGATTTCTTCAAGCAAGAAATTCATTAAGCTTCGTAATATTTTGTTCAGAATTTTAGGGACATTTTTAGGTATATTCCTGTAAATTCGGAAAAATAGAAAATTCGGAAGTCTCATGTCCCCCTGCCTTCCGAACTTTAGGACTTTTACTGTATTATAAAATTACAGGAACCATACAAGGATCCATCCTCTCAGCCTATTTGCCCAGACTCCATCCTCTAGTGCCAGTTTTTGCCACAACCAACCTTATATTCTGTGTTCTGCTCCAATTCTGCCCAATTGAAGTTCTCATTGCCTGTGACAAGAGCCATCAATTCCATTGGCTGGAAGAGCTTGAGGATACCACCTCCACACACCCGGTAGAAACCATCATGGAAGGCTTGGTACTGCTTTGCAATGCTGGATGTCAACTTGTAGTCCACCAGCAGGTCTACGTACTCCTGTCTGCAGAAAACCAGAAGAGGTTGAAAGGGTCCATTGTCCAGGATGCAACACAGCACCACATACATTGAGACATATGGAAAACGGTACTGCACACAACTGAACATGCCAAAAACACTACATACACACCATGAGGGCCCTATGTGATAATCCAGTCCAAGATATGGCTTTCCTCTATGACTTGGTGATGTTCAGCCATGGAGCCAAAGGAACAAAAAATAAAAAATAAAACTTTTAGTTAAAAGGACTGACTTGTTCTGTGTAGTGACTGGAATATCATCTCCACCTGGCTTGAGAGGGATGCTGTTGGTGACATCATAGAACTGCTGGGTGACTGTAAAATTGAGACAGAACACTTCCTCTACATCATTACCCTCATACTCCAGTAGCTCATGCAGGTTCCTGGAAGGGGGGAAGGAGGAACTCAGGTTACTCAGATATGAAAAGTAAAAACAGTTCTGTACTATATAAACATGCAACACCTAGATCTAGCTTTCCATCACTTACAAAAATGGATATGAGGCCTTGATATTTAATAACTTGACTCCTTCAGTACTTCAACTCTGCTTTAATATTTACACTCTATCTATTATAGTTACTAAGAAATTTACTCTCCGTATGAGGATCACAAATCTTAAATGTATGTGAAAGGATAAGCATCAGGAGAGAACTGAGAATAAATGTTACTATGAGAAAGTTCATGATATATGAAAGGAAAGAGCATGAAATAATAGACTATGGGACAAAAGCAGGTACAGTACTGTACATTATTATCTAGTGAAAAAAAAAAAAAAATTAATAGAAGAGCAGCAAGAAATATCTAACTAAGGAGAAGAGGTTTATTGGTCGAAAAAATCTGGAAGTCCTTGTGAGACGCAATGTGTACACCAAATTCAAGAAACAATACAGTACACCATTACCTGGTCAAATGAGGGTCAAAGTCAGCCAGGTCATCCAGGCCGACAGACTGGCCAAGGAGTTTCTTGTACAGGGCCAGAGGAAAGGGCAGGTTGATGATGGTAAAGTTATAGATAGCCAGTCCACAAACAATTCCTGGGGAAGGATGTTTCCATTAAATGTCATTAGGTTATGTTTCTTTATTGGAAGAAATTACAATTTGAATCTTCTTTCTTTCATTGATTAGTTTGGTGATGATATCTGGTATGGCCTAAGAGGAATTAGATTCAGACATTTTCCAAAATCTGAGGCACAGGAACTTTGATTGACCACTAGGCTAGTTGTAAATAGGCTTAAAACCTTCCCCAATACTGTAGGAAACTTCCCTGAAAGTTTGGTGATGATAATGGTATGGTCTAGGAGGAGTTAGGTTTGGACATTTTCCAAAATCTGGGGCACAAGAACTGAGGTTGACCACCAGGACACAAAGCTATCCAAAATCAGGGGCAAGAAAAATGTCGCTTCGTTCACTCGCTCTGATCGGGATCAACTAATTATTATGGATTATTTCAAAGGCCTTTAAACATCTGCAAAAATACTTAAAAGAGGTTAAGTGATGACAGAGATAATGGTGGCAGACTTCAAAACCATATCTCGATCTTGTGAAGTATGTAATTGTTCATCAAATCATGTGGTTGTCATAGTAGCTCCCTCATGTGCTGTAAAGACAGCCGTTAGTTCCATCATCCAGTCTTTTAGGGGCAGAAAGTAAAGTTGCCCTTTTGCAGTAAATGGAATTATTAAATGAGGCAAAGGAGTTATTACTCTTCTTTCACGGCCATCCCCTTAAGGGAGTTCCAGTCAGGAAATGAGGCAATAGAGCAATAGATTGGTACAGCTGACAATATACAGTACCGTAACTGTACAAATTCCAGACTCATACAGCAAAGACTAAACAAAATCCATAATACTGACCAATGAGAGAGTATGTAGCTGCAGCCTCCAGTGTGCCCTCTTTGAACCAGATGTTGTTGGTTTCAGGGTATTGTGTGAACATGCCATAGTCTGGGTTGAGGATCTCCCGTAGCAGCAACAGAAAGAATTCTTTCCTCACCCCACCAGCATCTTCAGCCTCCTCACCAATGAAGTGAACCTGTTGTAGGATGAGGTTTTATTTCAGCACTTAGCTAGAGCTAGATGGACAACCTTCTCCTGCTTCAAGAATGTAGTACTGTATACCCATAATCTACCCTTCCCTAGATTTGTCTCCACTGTCAACTTGATAACAAAAATCTCATTCATGAACACCACCACCACATACACACCATCACATAACATCCATCAATATACTGCCATCATACATTACTCATCCTTACCACCACAACCACTTAGATCACATCTACTACTGGACATCCATCCACACTGCCATATCCACACCCACCTTAAGGGGCCGTTTATAATCGGTAACACCATGGTGGAGAAGTTGCTGGATGGTATCATCAACTATGTTGTTGCGGTGGATGTTGATGTTGAGGAACTGGATCTGTGCCGGATCAAACAGCCACAACATCGGGTTGCTGTTGATCACTGCCTCCTGGATGGCTCCTTGCATCTGGTCAAGGATGAACTTGGGTATTACAGAGGCTAGAAAACTATACTGCTTGTTTCATATAATATCTGCAGATGAGAAGCTTACATAATAGAAGTTAAGGAATTTTATACAAACCTGTCTAATTTTTTTCAATTCTATTAAACACATTATGCAAGACTGCAATGCACACAACCACACTTGCCAACAACACAACATACACTCTCTGAGGGTACTGTGGGAAAGCCCGGTTCAGGCCATGGCCTTCCTCAGGGGCTCGGGGGTGTTCGGCCAGACAGCTTGAGGAACTTCAACAATAATAACAACATGCAGTATTCTGAATTATAACTACAGACAGGTAGGCAAGACATTATTTCTGAACACGAGTCAGCCTATCATACCTGTCTGGTGGCATCACAGCGGAGGAGAAGAGTCTTGGCTTGTGCATCGAAGAGGAAGGGGTATTCGCAGAAGGAGATGGGGCTCTGAGGGCAATGCAGGCCAAACAAGTACTGAATTGTTGGTACATTAACATCAGTTTATCATGTAATATCTTAATATTAATATAAAAAAAAAAAAAATATAATAACCAGGCTAGTACAGTGAATACATGAATTGTATTCACAAGTTCCATATGTTTTTGTGAGGTTCATGAATCAATTCAAATACTGTACAGTAGTATTCAAGTCTTATTAAATCCCAATTTAGCTGTTTATATATATGTATACTATTGCATAGCCTCCAACACAGTGACTCCAAGTTGCCTGAAGAGTGGAAGTCTGCTTCATGTACACTCACTCAAAAAAGTACCATGCCAGGTGAGACCTATGGCTTTCACAATGTTTTCATAACACCAGATACTTTTTCTCCCATGTGATAATCTATGTTAGTCTCTCCTGCAACATAAACAAAGTTGGCCAACCAAAACTTACTTACTGATCAGTAAAATATAACTCATCCTGCAATTGTAATACTGTAACCACTAAAACTCTGGCTACTGTATTGATGGGAAGGAACTGACCTCACTCCTGTCGACATGCCTGATTCTGCTGTTAATCCAGTTGAGGTAGTCACTGCGGATGTCAATCTTCTCGGCGATCTCTGGGATGTAGAACTCCTCATAGGCCAACCGGGCCACACGGGAGCCCTGTTGGAAATTCCCCTCATGCAACTGATTCAGAACTTTCAATGCTGACAGCAACACTCGCCGATCAACCTGTGACAAGGGCAACAACCATGTAGAGATGAGGAGAGAACAAATGAAAAGACTGGGTATATACCGTATATAAAAAAAAAGTGTGGGTAACTAATAAAGCTAAGAACTTTACTATATATCCATTGAGATGTGAATAATTGTGGGTGTGTTTATATAATGGTGAGTAACTGCTGAAGCTATGTGTAGAAATGTGAATAACAGTTGTGCCGAGTAGTCAGTTCTCTGACATGTTGCAAATCCATCCTTTGACAAGCTGCAAAATTTCTTCAGTACTCTTTGATAACCAATTATATATTTAGAGTCAATGTGTAATATATTTAGACATCAGTAATGAATTCAATGAGTTGAGTGCATTCAAAGGTAATGATAGCCAACAGTTATAGTCCCCCTCCCTGGTGGGTGTAAATGGGTAATTTTCAATTTTGTTTCCAGTGTAGCAGGTTATGGATTTCATAAAAGGACAGCATCTCACAGGTTAAAAATGTACTTAAGTTAGTTGTGTGGATGGAATATCACAAAACAACACCACATAATGATTCAAAACATAATTGATACCCAAGAGTGGGCATAGTAACTCACATCAGTCTGGGAGTGCTGGGCATTATTGAGGATGTGAATGATAACAGACTTGTAGATGGTAAGGAGTCGTGATGTGAAGTCCAGAGGGAGTGCCTTCATCCACAACTCTATACAGGAATTGGAAAAAACTTATTGACACCTTGTGGAAAATAAACACCATTTGCAGGTTGTTATTATTGAAGTTTCTCAAGCTGTCTGGCCGGGCAGCCCCGAGCTCCTGAGGAAGGCTATGGCCTGAACCGGGCTTTCCCACAGTGCCCTCAGAGAGTGTATGTTGTGTTGTTGGCAAGTGTGGTTGTATACATTGCAGTCTTCCAAAATGTGTTTAACTCTTCAACTGCAACATGCCTTCTGGAAGGTCC
This sequence comes from Petrolisthes cinctipes, assembly GCA_033782935.1. Classification (NCBI taxonomy): domain Eukaryota; kingdom Metazoa; phylum Arthropoda; class Malacostraca; order Decapoda; family Porcellanidae; genus Petrolisthes; species Petrolisthes cinctipes. The sequence goes on along the minus strand of JAWQEG010002522.1, from coordinate 57,466 downwards.
GTCCAGTAGACTGTGACGTGCCTTCTAGAATCCACAAATGAGTTTCAAAATTACCACACTTGTCTCTCGCGCTAATACATGTTTATGCTTGGTGAGTGGCCTTAGGTTGACAGGCCATTCCCCTAGCTTACTATATTTCACATATTTGGTCAGTGAGCATCTGTTACTCATGTCGAACAGAGCCCGTTCTTCAAACTCCCCTAACCCTCCACTTCGCGTGGGTTTGGGGGCCCTTCCAGCGCTCAGAAATGGAAATATATACCACCCAGTGAGAATGATAGTGACACCAGTGATCCGGATGATCCTATTACACCGCATATAAAGAGAGAAAAAATGTGTTTTCCACACCAGCGAACTCGAAAAACCCAGTGAAGCTCAAAATAATTATTACTATCTATCTATCTATCTATAGCTCTGATGCCTCGTTCCCTCCGGGAACTCCCCCCAAGGGGGTGGCCACAGCAGAAGTATTTCCAGTTTTCCCTGTTCCAACACTCCCTCCTTACATGGTCAAGCCCTACTCTGCCCCTAACATTGCTCTCCTTTACATACTCTTCCACTCTGTTCTGCCATCTAACCAGAGGTCTTTCTCTCACACCAGGTCCCACAACTTCACTTTCATACATCTTTACAAACTCCTCACCATGCATTCTCTCTACATGTCCAAACCACCTCAATGTATTACGCTTCACCCTCTCAACCACTCAATACCAATTGCCATTTCACTCATGCCACATCTCTCATACACACTCTCATTACTTTCTCCATCCCACCTAGTACGTCCACATTCTCCTCTCAAGTAACTCATTTCCACTGCACTTATTCTAGACTGATGAGCCCTACTCCGTGATGGAAGTACTGTTCAGTGTTTCAAAGTGTTGTTCTGTTTCAGTAGTGAAGGCTTCCCAGTTGGCACTTTTGTATTTGTGTATGTGTGTCTATGGCCAATTTGAGTGATTCTTGTCCTTGTGGTGATTATGATTGAGAGGTAGTCAGAGCCAAGGGTTCTGACCACCCTCCATGATGTTCTGGGGTCCAGGTTGGGGGAGTAGAAGGTGATATCAGGAGAGGATGGTTGGAAGAGGGCTTGGTAAGGATATGAGTGTGTTGATGAGTGTTGTTTAATGAAACAACTGTTTGGGAAAGGATTTCAAGCCCTCTGTCTGTGCCTGGGTTGTTGACATACCAGGCAGGCATCCTGGCGTTGAAGTCACCACCCAGGATGAGGTCAGGTTGGTTGGTGATTTGTTGGAGCTGGGAGGAAAAGTTATGAGGAACTGTCGGGCAGGTTTGAGGGGGGATGTATAAATTTACTATCGTGATATTTGATGTTTTCCCAGTGCGGACTTTAATGGCTTGAATTTCTGTGGTGGTGTTGTGGTAAGGGAGAAGGGATTTGAGGTGCGCACTGGTTTGTATATAGTTGAGGGATTTGTGGACTAGGGTGATGAGTCCTCCGCCATTACCGTTGGCCCGGTCTTGTCTGATGGTAGTGAAGTTAGTGAATGTAGGTATTTTGTGTGTGTTGCGTTATTTTGTTTCTTGTAAGATGGCAATATGTATGTTGTGTTGTATAATGAAATGTGTGAGTTCTTGTTTTTTGGTATTAATACCATCTATGTTTAGTTGAAGTATGTTAATGTTGTGTGTGCAGTGTGTGTTAGGTGTAGTGATGTATCGGATATCCGCATCCGTATCCGCATCCGCATCCACATCCTCATTAACAATGCATGTAATATCCGCATCCGCATCGGCAATGCAAGCAAAATCCGCATCCACATCCACGGTTTATGAATGAGGCTATGAGGATATTATTCAGCATACTGACTTACTGAGTATAGTGCATACTGCAGAAAATTCCAATGATATTCTGAATACATTTCTGAAAGAAAATGTAATAATCTATGTGGATGAATGGGATTTACCATTCCCTACACCCGTGACCCTTATCTCTGTTTACGACTGGAGTTACTGTCACAATGGGACATCTGTCAGTACAAGCCCAGATAGGCATATCACGACGTGGTCACAACTCGATCACAAGTTTGCATTCAATTAAACTTATTTGGCTGAAAGTCGTCTTTCATAACTGAAACATGCATATTTTAAAAACATAAAATAATTCGCATCCGCATCCGTGAGGATATGATCCATAAAACATCCGCATCCGTATCCGCAAATACTGTTTTTTCATATCTGCATCGGCAGATTTTAAAAGTCGAAATCGTCATCCGCATTCGCATATCCGCATTTTTAGACATCCGATACATCACTAGTTAGGTGCTGCTGCACGGGGGTAAGGAGGGGGAGGAGACTGTGGGGGTGATGGAGGTGGAAGTATTGGTGGTTGTGTTGGAAGTAAGGGTGGTGGTGTTGGAAGTAAGGGTGATGGAGGTTGTGGTGTTGGAAGAGGTATGGGACAGTTCCATGTGTTTGTGTAGTGTTTCATGGATGCTAATATTGTATATGATAAGAGGGTCCAGTTTATAGGAGTTGCATTGAACTGATCCCTTTGTCTGCCTACTTGATGTGATGGGTTTAGAGCATGTCAGACATGTGTATTTGTTTGTGGGTCCAGGATTGCTTTCGATGTCTCCAGCTAGAAAGAGAAGCTGAGAAATGACAGCCGGAGAATCATTCCTCGGTGATGAAAAAATGTGTAGCTGTGTGTGTTGTGGTATTGCCCTGGTGACCGAAGCCGCTCCCAGTGAATCGCGCCCCCTTGGTGGGGGAGGGGGAATTTTGTGACGGTTTGGCCCCCATAGCTTCCTTCCTTGGTAGCCTTGGGGGGTGGTCCTACGACGTAGACGCAGCCACTCCAGGACCCCATTTGAAGGTAAAAGTGAGTGGTTGACTGAATAATATATAATGATAATAATAATCATAACACAGCAGTGAAGGTCATATCTGAGAGTGATATTTGGTGCCAGCAGCTTTGTATGAAAGCAGGTTTCAACTCAACTGCTTATCTAACCCTCCTCCTCCCTCTCTCTCTCAGTCAGGTAATGTGAGAGTGTTTATTGTTGTCAGGAGTAAATATTGTTGTTACAGTAAAAGGAAATATTGGCAAGTTAAGCAGAAATACTTAGGGATATGGTGAACCATCAGAGTACTTATACTGTATTCTATTTGCACAAGTCAATAAACTATGTATAGGTTAAATCACAACAGAAGCCCATAACTTACTAAAGACAGCAGCTTTGTGTTTCTCAAGGCCAAGTAGAGCTTCAGCGTATGGCAGCTGGATATCCTTCATGTTCGTCGAGTCAAGGAAGTACGCAAGGAGCGGGAGCAGCACAAAGCACCGCAGTGACTCTATACTCAGCAAAGGAGTACTCAGTTGCTTCACTACACTCATCACACTTGAGTACACCTAAATCAAAATCAGAGGAAATGACAAACATGGCATTAATAAAATACAGTATACTATTTCATAATATCTAGAATTCATATTACAGGTAAGCTGATCTACACATCCGGTACCACCACGAAAGTCTCCCTGCATGTAACTCACAAGCTCCTCTGATTTTTCACAAACCCTCTCAGTCACCATTGTACCTTTCACCTTCCTTGCCTATTATGCTGAACAGACTTATACCTCAGTAGTTTTTCGTCATTTAAGCTTTTCCTTGTGGTAAAGGAGTAAATTCATTGCCTTCTCCAGTATCATGGCATCTTGTTCACCCCACTTAATGTTACAGTATTTTTAATGGTATTACCCTGTAACATTGTTCTTAGAATATACAGTAATGCTATTCTTGGCTGATCCCACATTAGCAATCAGCAGGTTTAAAATAAAAAAATACCTCGGTAACTGGTATGAAACAGGACACACAAAAAAATGATAAATGGAGTATCTTTCACTTAAAGAAGGTTCAAAACATTGTTAACATAGGCTTCATTCCATATGACATATACTAAATGTTACCTGTCTATGCACTGTACATACTTAAATTAACTATTCTGAGAGGCAACACCTCTTAGCCCACTACTGTATGATCTGAATGAGATACAATTTTAACAAGTGCTGGAGTTCATAAGTTGGTTATTGCCACAATAAAAAATAAAATTATTTGATACAATTGACATCTACATATTATAAACTACATTGAAAATTTTCTTTAACACAACTCGTTTAACTCACCATCTCCTTAATGGACTCGCGATGAACTCGGCCCAGCTTGGCAGTGTATTCCTCAGCCAGTCGATAGTCCAAGCCATGTGAGTGCTTGTCTGCCCCCTCCCCAATAAGGAAGGACCGGTTCCAACACGACATCGACCCAAACACTGTCTCAATGTAGCTGTGGAGTGGGATTAGAATCAGCTAGTAACCTCCTGCAGCCTTTCTCTTATTTATCATTTCCTTTCTCCCTGGCATTGGGTATTGCATCTAGGGAGGTCAGTGATACTTAAGCCCTAAAACCCGCAGTTGCTCAAGGGCTGCCTGATGCCTCAGCCACTTTATTATAAAGATGTATTTTTCAAGCTTCACCAAGTTATACTATCCACCCAAAGAGTTTGATTTTACATACCAAAATATTTAACCCACAGTCGATTGCCAAAAATGAAAAATATATAATAATCATTGATGTATGTGTTATTATGTAGAAAATACAAAAAACATAATTTTTGTCCTATAATAATTCATAAAATACTGTAAAAAGTAAAAGACACGATTTTTTATTCATAAATTGAGGGCAAATTGCATTAGAACAAGAAGAAAATGAAAGAAAAAATTAGATTGAGTCTTGGGAAACTAAAATTTTACCAAATGTAAAAAAAAAATAAGGCAAGTAGGAGGGAGGGAGAGAGAACTGACTTTCTAACATCAGTGGTGATGGTGAAAGGGAAGATGAGAGAAAGGAAAAGCCTCCACATCCAAATTTGTGAGCCCTGTAAGGTGGGAAGAATGGGGATTGTTGAGGGGGCACTCCTTCTGAAGGCCTACAGTGTCACAAATGCCTTAGGGTGTACTAGATTCCACTAAATATAACCCATTGCTGCCAAAATGGTGGCAGGAGAGTACTGCTGGAGAGCTGGGCAGCACATAACTTAAAGACAGCCTTCATCTTCAACATATGAAATCTGAAAACCATTTTTAGATTTCCATTGGCAATTACAGGTCATAGGATCACTGGGGAGGATTATGAAGGGTAGGAGTGTGAGTATGGAAGTGAAAAGGGGACTAAGAAACAGTATAATCCTGCCAACACTGACATATGCATCAGAGACATGGACATGGAGTAAGGCTCATCAGTGTGGGATGGAGAAAGTAATGAGAGTGTGTATGAGAGATGTGGTATGAGTGAGAAGGCAATTGGTATCGAGTGTGGAGAGGTTGAGAGAGTAAAGCGTAAATACACTGAGATGGTTTGGACATGTAGAGAGAATACAAGGTGTGGAGTTTGTAAAGAAGGTGTATGGAAGTGAAGTTGTGGGACCTGGTGTGAGAGGCAGACCTCCAGTTAGATGGCAGAACAGAGTGGAAGAGTATGTAAAGGAAAGAAACGTGAGGGGCAGAGTAGGGTTTGAATAAGTAAGGAGGGAGTGTGGAATAGGAAAAACTGGAAACACTTCTGCCATGGTCACCCCCTTAGGGGAGTTCCCAGAGGGAAAGAAGTGTTAGAGCTATAAATAGATAGACAGAATTACAGGAGTTAAGGGGAGATTATCTTCTTGGTGAACTGGAAAAACAGACGACTTTAAGGGGATCTGTTTCATGGCAGAGTTTGGAGGAATCAGTAGCCCTTCAATTCACCAATAAGAGAATCTCTCCTTAAAGGGCTGTGATACCCCTTCAGTCCTGAGACAGTCTATGAAGGCTCTTCTTTTGTCCCTCCTTTCCTTTCACAGTTTCACTGCCAACCCCAAGCCAGTGTTCATCCCCAGACTCATCCCCGGACTCCCCTGATGCACTTCCTACTTCAATATCACCTCAGTACCATGTACGTTACAATAATTTAACCTCCTCAAATTAGTTAATTAAACAGAAATAAATTTTATTTGAATTAAAAATGTCTTGTATGATAGTAATGAAACTGCTTGTGTATGTTAATGTTCAGGGATAACATGTTTATTGGGAGGGTGAGGGAGTGAGGCAGGGAGGGAAGAAGAGAGAGGGAAGCCAGCAGTTACCATGACAACGACCTTGACAGGCAGGCGGAACACCACCACAACATAAAGCAAATCCTCTAATCCAAAAGCTTGTGTTTCATATACATATATATATAGTTGTAAATAATATAGCATTATAACCATACACTTAACTGTAATACTATAACCTACACAATAATTGGTTGGAAACACCACAATATGCTTTGGTGTGAAGCGAAATGTACCAAAACTCGAGTTACGTACAAACCCGACTTATGTCACGTTTCAGGAACGTAACTCTGACGTAAACCGGGACCTTACTGTATCAGTAAAAGAAAGCAGCAAAAGAGTTAGGAAAGTAAAGCTTCTGATGTGGAGGGAGTGACTAAGATGGTAAAGTACACTGGAAACTCAGTATTGCAATGCTTGAAGAATGCTGCATTCATTCAACAAATAATAAAAAACACTAACGTAAACAACTCATCATCGATCATGTCGTCGTCCTCTATGCTGACCATTTCATTGACCCTCTCTTTCATGATGAATGTTGGTTGTGTACAGGGTATGGTGTTTAAGAAGTTGGATGCTGTGTTTGGTTGCTTGCTCACCCGGGCCATGCTCACATCTCCTCCAGCAAATATCTGTGGTAAGAATTATGTAGCTGAAATTAGATGAAGACATATTCAATCTCAATATTTTGGGAGAAACAGGGTTGTATAGGCTTAGATTCTTTTAATTGGACAATACTCACATAGAACTATCAAGTTCTTTTTCTTTTATGACATACAGATCCTTAACCCTTAAATTGTGGGTGCAGAGAAATTTCGACACTAGCAACAAGTATGGAGCACCGCAGGTGTATGAATTTTTCGACAACACAGTTTTTAAATTTGCACAGTCCCTAACAAGCTAGTTTCGGGCTGGCAACAGTGAGGGTGAGAGCCAAGGGTCCAACCCCAGCCCACCCAGCTACCACCAGCCAGTCTTAATCAAACAGTGAGGGTGGAAGGAGACATTTTCATCACTCCTCTTTTCCTGTAATCTACACTATAAATGGCAAACAGTCTCTGTTTGTCTGCTTATAACTCGAATTGTCGGACAATTTTACTAAGCTCCTATATCCCTGTTCACCTACCAGAATGTAAAAACACCCACGCTATTACATGGGCTATTTCACTATATAGTTCACTTGCAGTTCATTATATACTAAGTTTCCTTACTGACCTTTTGAACATAGATCTTAGGCACTGTGTCACTTGTTCCCTGCATAAGTGATATCCCACGGGGCGATACCCAAGGTCCCACCACCACCTGAGGCAGGTTACAGTTATGTGGTGTTTTGATGCCCAGCTGACCAGACATTCCCTGACCAAAGGCATACACTTGGCCCTGTAAAAAGAAACACGGAGGGGAAGATGTGAGGCTGAGGTGAGGTTAAACTTTAAACCTCTCTCACTCTTTTATAATTTCAGAGGTGAGGAAATTAACCAAGTTTCTTGCTTTTAGCCCATATCTTCTGCAGTATGGAAGAAAATATTCATAAATTACTTATGTTAGGCAATTATCAGAAAGCAAACACTGTACAGTATCAATAAAACTGTGATAATTAAGAATGACATTGTCTGTTGTAAACTTTCTTTAGACTTCATAAATGTTCAATGTGTATCAATAAATATTGGTTTTAAATGTTGATAATGTTGCCATCACAAGTATGCACTTTTATTTATACACAAAAATAAAAATATCCAATATCTGATGTTCCTACCTGAAGAGCATAGAAATTGGTAAAATTAAAAGTTAGATACAGTGTTACATACTTTAAAGGCAAAAAAACTGCAATAAGGCTGACGAGAAGAAAACCCACACTGGCAGACGAAAGTTTATTATTAAACAGTTTCGTTGGACACTGCAACCATCCTCAGTGGTCAAGACGAAATTATGAGATGACAATGAGAGGTACAAAAGGCTCCAATATATACAGACTCCGTGCGTGTGTGTATGTGTGTTTGTGAGAGTGTACGTGTGTGTGTGTGGGGGGGGGGGGGTATTAAGGATATGTAGCCCATACCATCTAAAAGAGGAGAACGACAATATTTGGAAAATATTTCTAAGCTTAAAGTATCCAGTTTGGTTTATTAAGAAAGCATACCTTAAAGCCAGACAATCACATTATGCACCCAAGGCTCCAACCACAAAAAAAGAAATGCTTTCTTGTCTTGGTAAAGTCAGTTTGTCATGACAGAGAAGTAAACATTGCCATCAGGAATACCGCATCTATTAAATCCACATTAGTTCAAAAGTGCACCTACATTTAGCTTCTGGCTTGCACAGTGCTAGAATCTGTGGCTGCAATTCTGTGGCCCAGCGTTCGATCCTTGCTCGGGACACGATAAAAATCTTTCACTGATGCCAGAGGTTACCACCCCTTTGAGCAGGGGGTGGGGGGTTTGAGTCGGCTGTCTGAGGTCTTCCTGCTTACGCAGCCATAGTCGAAGCTTACTCGGGTCTCACGCAGGCGGAGAGGTCTCTGGGCCACTCATCATCCTTGTGATGCGTGGTATAGTTGTGTTTCAAACACACAGTGTGTGCTACACTCTGTCCCATTGACTGCCACTCATTAGCGGACCTTTAACCTTTACATCTGAGGAAGGTATATATAATATCCCATGCAAGGATTATGATTTAGTATACATAGGAGAAACAGGTCGTAGTCTAAAATTATGGATTCTGGAACACAAATATGCTCTAAAATCAGGAAACATTAACAATGCTGTATTCAACCATGTATCCAAAAATAACCATATGATCGATTGGCAAGGTAGTCACCATTTGTATGAAAATTGGAGTGTACCCATTGGAAATCCATATAAAGTGTAGAATGTTGGGTTACTGGTCTAGATTAATTATAGGTAGAGATTCTAAGTTATGTTATATAATGTATCGGTGTTTATTGCAGTTGGATATGATAGGGTTATACACTTCTCCATGGACTGCTTGTATAAAGAACATATTAAATGAGTGTGGTATGTCAGGGATATGGTTATCACAAGATATGCCCAATACAACATGGTTTATGAAAGCAGTTGACGTGAGACTAAAGGATCAATGGATTACTACTTGGCATCATAATTTATCAACAAAATCTTTGTGTAGTAATTATAAGACATTTAAACTTGTTTATGGTATGGAGGAGTACCTTGTTAAGTTATCCAAGAGTAGTCGCATTATGATAACTAGATTCATAACATGTAACAATAGATTACTAATAAATGTTGGTAGATACATAGGTGTAAATAGAGAAGATCGTGTTTGTAACAAGTGTAATGCTAATGTTATAGGAGATGAATTTCATGTTCTTTTTTAATGTACCAATGAGGAACTTGTAAGGCTAAGGGATAGGTAGGTATATAAAAGATACTACACACTTAGGCCAGCATACTTCAAGTATGTTGCGGTTAATGCAAAGTACTAGTGTAAATGTTCTCAGGAATTTGTTATTATTTATGAGATTAATTTCAAATATGTTTAGATGAGTTACAGGTGTAAATGGCTTTATGGGTACCTGTACTGCACAGTACTGTTTTTTTTTATTTTCTGTTTGTCACTTAGGTATGGAAACTGTTGAATACCTTTTTCCTAGTTTTGTGTTAATATAATCTTATATTGGCTATTGTTATTTGAAATGTTATGTCAAACTGATTGATTTTTGTCGGAGCTGTGCTCCATACCTGTACTTTATATTATAAAGTCTGAGCGAATCAATAAATTCTATTCTATTCTATTCTATTCTATTCTATTCACACACACCTATCAGATCTGCTTTTCACACTACGGCGGTAGGATTGCCTAGCTCCTTCTTTTACTGTTCTCACATTTCAATGCACACACACATACACACACGAGAGGGTATCGTATCAGATGACAGATGATGCTTTGCCCCGCTGCCCCCCCCACACACACACATGCACAGATTCTGTATATATTGGAACCTTTTGTACCTCTCATTGTCATCTCATAATTTTGTCTTGACCACTAAGGATAGTGGCAGTATCCACCGAAACAGTTTGGTAATAAACTTTCGTCTACCAGTGTGGGTTTTCTTCTCGTCACGCCAGAGTGATTCCTCCAGCCTACAATAAGACTGCATGCAGAGGTTGGAAGGGTAAACAACAATACAGTTAATGCTGTGACTAGAGACAAGTAAAGGTGGAGAAGTAACTGGATAAAGTGTTTTAATATTGGAATTAAAATGGAATAGTTTACTTATGCTGATTGGAATACAATGGTTTAGTATATGAATCGGATGGCATAACATTGAATAATTTGTAATTATATAGATATATAATTTGTCTACATATAGAACTGTTTGATTCAATGATAACATACAAAGGAACACAAAAGTTATGGCATGTGACAGTAATTTGACATATAATTTGTCAATCTAATACAGTTCTTTTGTTTTTAATCAATCCCTGAAAGGATTATGTAACAAGGATAAAAGCAAGGGATTAGCTGATACCTGAGAGGGGAGGAAGACGAGGGTGTGACAGCGACCACAAGCAGCCTGTGTGACCTTGGACCCCACTAGATCAAGGCAGGTTCTGGGCACACTGATGTCATCACTACTGCCATGGCCCAGCTGACCATACCGACCATGCCCAAACGTCCACAGCTGCAAAATATGATTCAATTACTTTTCAAACACATTTCTTATACACTTACGAATTTCATTTCTCTCCTATTCATGCAAATTTAATTAACTGATTTCACTGTTGTTCTATATCCCTGGTCACCTCAGTTAGTTTATATATACTGTAGTATATTCTTTTCTTCAACATATACAAGATCCTTATTATCTTTTCTAAATCAAATCAATATTTCTAATCGACTATGATAACTACATAGTATCAGCAGACTACAGTACAGTAACAAGGATGCAAATAACATTGTTCTTTTGTTTCTTCATCATGGAGCTTGCCAGTCAGTCTTGGGGGTTTAAATACATTGATTAGGCTAGGTTAAAGAAAAGATGAAAATACGAGATAGAGATTCTCTCATCACATCCTTACGTAGGCAACTAAGTACCCAATCATTCATTTACAAAGGACACTTATAAAAGAAAGACTGCTTAGAATTACAGTACCTAATTTGCTAATCACCTGATATCAAAGATGACAGTGAGGAAAGAAGAGAAAGATGAAAAGATGGGTGACTCACCTTGCCATGAGCGTCAAGAGCGGCTGTGTGACTTTCTCCTAACGCCACGTAAACCACAGGGTCTGAGTACGTGGCCAGGTTGGGTACGAGTGCTGGGGCTGTGCTGTGAGGTAGGCACAATTCACACTAAGATTACTTACTCCTGTCTTCCAAATATCTCTCATTCATTCTCACTTTCACCTCAACTTACTTCATACCTCATCTTATTTTCACTGCATCTCACACCCTCATTAATATTCACATTCTTCACACTTCATTCTCAAATGCTCTAAAAAGACTATCTGAGATTATTCTTACTCATGACTTATTGCCATTTTTTTGCTTTAAATTTTCCTGTGGATGTTTGTTTGTATGGGAGGGAACTGAACATTTCCAGGACTTGAGAAGGCAATCATGTCTCTCAGTCTGTTCTTTTACTTTCTTTTTTACTTTCCTGAGTCAGGAGCTCACACACCTTAGAGAAAAGGGAAATGAAGTCTTGATGACAATGATATATTTATAACAGGAACAAATGCATTTTTAATAATTTGAAGGAAATATATTTAAAATGTACAGACAAGGTGTGCGTAAGCCATCATATTTGTAATCTTCATCAAATAGCCCATGACATATCTTGCATACAGATTACAGCCTATCAATAATTGTCTTTGCCTAGCTCATGACATTTCCTTCATATGGCTCCAGGACTCACCTACAATTGGTATCATTGTCTGTTTTGTAGCCCAGCTGGCCATACTTATTGGAGCCCCATGTGGCCAAGAAACCAGCTTGGGAGAGGGCTGCCGAGTGGTGTCCACCAGCGGCAACAAGGACAACCGGCGTCCCCAGCAGTGCAGATACCAACACTGGCTCTCGTTGCTGGCTTGAGTGCTGTCTCATACCTAGTTGGCCAAGATTGTTTTGGCCCCAACTGTAGACCTCACCATCTGTAACAGTAGAGCAGACTCAAATTTTCATACCATTACTTTCCTTAAAAGCATTACGGTAAATCCTAACTCTCCACTGGGGTTATGGGTGTGAATTTTACAAAGTGTAAAGAAAACTGTTGGATTTGAGGGTACAGTATATTGAGAACTTGATCAGTGAAATAGGAGCTGGTCCTAATCTAACTAGCGATGACATCACGGAAAGAACTGAACCCGCAATCGGTGACTCACTGGGACTAATCACCAGGCTAGCGAAAAATATTGATGAACTACTAACGGAAGTAACTAGACTTACTCAGAAAATGAACAATACTGAACCTCCTAAGCCAGAGAACATTTTGTATTCAGATATTGTTCATTCCCCTACACCTGATACGGTGCAACACGTCCAAGTGAAGCTAAGGACCCCAGCCAACAGCTCAGGAAAGATGCTATCTCTGCAGTGTTGAAAACAGTTCCAATAACAAGTATGAGTACCAACAGTTCAAGCCATTTGAAAATCACTCTGCCCCACTTGAAAACTAAATATGACGCACTGGAGGCTCTTAGTGTTTCTCAGGATGTTGCTTCGAACCACGAGATATCATCTCTTGCGAGGCCCCGAGATTATTGGGTGTCGCATGATATGAAACAGTGGAGCTTTGTGGTGATGTTGGTAACGTAGCTTCTCTTCTGCCCCACTAGATGATGACACCTTATTTATACACGTCACTATCAGGAGAGGGCAGCTACACCATCACATACAGCATCTTGGAATATGGTCGAGCATCTTCTATGTTGTGAGTTGACGACGACGCACGGGGTATTTTCTTGACGTGTCGGCGGAGCCAGGATAATTGACGAAAAGCTGGACCCACCAGATCACCTCGGAAAAATCCCAGACGTTTCTCATAGACTCGAACCAGGGCCCTTGCCATTTGCAACCCGTCACTTTATCCACTCTGCCACCGCCTCCCCCCTTCTGGTGATGAAGACATCAAACAATGCGTGATGAATAAAAACTCCCTTGTAGCAGACCTGGTTACCGCTGGGGAAAGGTTTGAAATACTTTTCTAGAACTCCTGGAAATGGGTTCAAATTGGTCGTGGTGCGTGTCACCCCACTTGTTCGTGATGTGATAATGCAGAAGTCTGTCCTGTACATAGAAAATATGCGTTGTCAAACATATGACAGGTATTGGGTTAAGAGATGTGGCCACTGCCAGAGTTTCGGGCATGGCACAGCAGGGTGTCGCGCTCCGGAACCAAGGTGCGGTCACTGTGTGGGTACACATCTGTCATCAGCCTGTCCTGATAGTTCAAAGAAGATATGTTGTAACTGTATTGCATCATCACGAGCTGAGGTGGGTCATGAGGCAGTCAGCACAAAATGCCCTGCCTTCATTGCCGCCAAGAAAGCAATTATAAGGATAACGATGACAATGTCTGATATAATGCCAAAAAACTAAATAAAGTCCATGTTGATGAAGATACTGTACAACCACTGCACACAACGACTCTATGATACTACCTTCCTCTACGACCTTTAGTACAATGACTCCATACACAGCAGTAATGTTTGGCAATGTAGCTGGACTAGTAACTCGGAATGACAGGACAAAACTCAAGATCTTAAATGAAGAAGCCACTACAGAAAGGGCCATATTGATTGCATTAACAGAATCGCATCTTACGGAAAATCACTTAGATTAAAAAAATTCAGCTAAATGGATTTACCTGTTATCGCACTGACAGAGCATCAGGCAGGAAAAAAGGTGGTGTAGTGACTTATGTACATAACACATATGATATGCAACCTGTGTGGAAATACTAGCATCAGGCTCAAGCACATATGTAGAGTACCACATGCCCTACCTTAAACAATTAGCTCTGGTAGTTGTAACACTATATAGACCTCCAGAATGTCCGAGCAATATGTTCCTTTCACTGTTAGAAGAGATTAGGATCAAAATGGAAGCAATAAGTACATGTTTCCCCAATATCATCATTACTGGGGATTTTAACTTCCCAACAATCCTGTGACACCCCCCCCCCCCCAGCAAAATCCTGGTTGCCTCCCTGAACACTATAGTTACACAACTTAATAGCAATGGAATACTTATATACACACAATAGTACTAGATATTCTCCATACTGTCAAAGATGAAAACAAGCCTTCATATTTTTCCCAACTACATTTACCCCAACCTAAGCCCTTCCTTACTATTTAATACAGATATAGCTATTAACCTTTCTATTATTACAATACTTTCTCATCAATGCAGTTGACAGAAGAACAGAAGTTTTGACACAGCTTTAATGAACTCTACTACCACAGTCAACACCACTCCTGCCACACAGCACCAACATCAATACCGCTACTGTCATCAAAATCACCTACCACTATCACCACACCACCACCTACCAAGTGTGAGAGCAAGAGTGTGGTTAGCTCCACCAGCCACCTGAACCACCTGTTTCCTGGCAAGTGACTTTATCAGGTGAGGTGTGGAGACGACTTCCTCACTTGAGTTGATACCCAGCTGGCCATAGCCATTCTCACCCCATGCATAGATCTGATGGAGAGAGTGGCTGAAGTTAGCACAGAGACTAGGTAATTAAGGGGCCTGCGATTCTGTCTGGGTAACTGAGGTAAATGGTTCCTCCAAGCTAAAACAAAACACTCACTCAAGCAAAGCTGCTGTTTCATGGCATAGTATGGACAAATCAATGGAAATCAGTCATCAAAATTCCAGATCCCTGAAGTAAATACACTTAACCCCCAGCTATCATGCAAAATTGGTCCATAAATTTTAAAAACTGTCCTGTCAAATGAATGCTACACCTGCGGTCCTCCAGACTTGTTGCTAATGTCGAAATTTTACTACACCCACAAATTAAGGGTTAAGGCCTTCCCTGGTACCGTTGTTGCCTTTCACTGGGTCAGGTTGGGTGGTAGGGATTGCCCTGGGTGGTCAGGCGGGGGAATAGTGGCCATTGTCCCAAAATGATAAACGTGTAACCTTGAACTTTGCTTTCACTACCCACAACCACAATACACGCCAGACTAGTCGAGTGGAAAAAGTGAATGGGGTAGCAGGGGTGGCGTGGATGATGCTGGCCAATCACAGCAAAATACGTCACTCAAACTCAGCCAAACAGCACTGCTTGGGATGCCCATTTGCCATTCGTTTTTTTATGTTAGGGCGATAGCTTTTAAATGTGTTGGCAAAACCTGCTATAGCTGGGGTTTGAGTGTACCTTAAAGGATGATATTGTTTGTAAAATGCCACTAGTAGCAATGCAACACAACAAGTGATACACTGGAAGGATAGCAAGCTCTGAAGGAAGAACAAGAATTGAAATAATGAATAGTTGGAAATGAACAAGACTGACATCAAAACTTTTTTGGAAACAGGTATGGGTCTGACCCCCAAGAGTGGCAACATGCTCATTTTTTAAACACCAACACAGTGGATGAAATCAATTACCAATATCTGGAAGCCAGATAAGTACAGTAGTTGTTCTTGTACAGACTTTTTCTATACAGTACAGTGAAGGGCTTGAGATTTTACTATGAAAGAATACAGGGTTGATAATTTTCCCCACACTGAAGTGGCTGATGGGATTTGGGGAAAAGGTTTATGAGGTGTGGTGCTTGTGATACAGCTGGTGTGCATACAATTGTGCATGTTAGGAAGCTATAAGATGACAGAGCTCACCAGTCCCCAGTTGGTCAGTGCGAGGGAGTGCTGGTCGCCGGCTGCAATTTGTGCGATGGTGTAGTTCTCCAGGGCATCAATTTTTTCTGACAACATAATGTTTCCAAGTTAAGGATAAGAACGTAAAATAACGCTAATTATTACAAAGAAAAAAAGTAAACTGCATATTTTATATCTTTTACTTAGCTGTTTGATATTAACTAAGCAGACAACAAAGGAACATTATTGTACTTGCCCCTATCTCAGTTTATACACATAGTTTACATCACAACTTGTGCTTCATAATTACTTAATTAAAATTAATCTGCATTAAAGTTATATGAGGTTCTGTTGTCTCCAGTCAGTCAGACAGCTGCAAAGAAGCAAGCTGAAGTTATAGCATCAGGAAAGGAAGAAAAGCTTGTAAAGTGTGTGACCCAAAGAGCAAAAGAAAATATCAAAAAGTTAGCTGCAAAGATGCTGAATGAAGCTATACTATTAAAGGTGAATGATGATGGACTTCATGAAGATGCACATTACTATACAGTATATTATTAGCATCCAGAAATTTAATTCAGTTCTATAATGCAAAGAAATTAGTAGAAAGCTCTATACACATCCTAGCTGGCATGATAAACCTGAAACACAGAATGATGTCACAGAAGACCAATGTGCTCTAAGAATGTTTTTAAGTACATGTGGATGTCTTGAGACCAAAGTTCTTAAACAATTCATCATAAAAAAAAAACTAACAACATTAATTTACCGTTTCATATGCCTCAGAAATTACTCATTTTTACAATACTGTAATGATACTATTGAGCTAAAGAAGGTAAATGATCACATTATTGGCACTTAAGTCAGACATCATTAAAATATGGCAGCCAAATATTTGTCTTAGGAAAGTTTAAGTACCTGTAGGATACACTACCAGTATGTTAATAGTTTTTAGCTGCATCTTAAACTTTTTACTCTAGCGTCAGTTTGTGTATTTGGGAACTATTACAGTACTTATGTTACATTTAGAGAAGTCACCATTTTTTAATCCATCAATATTGAACTTGCAGACCAGCAAATGTCCTTTATATAGGTAAAACACAACTGGAAAAAGTGCTTCCCAAAAATCCAATGGGGGTAACTTTGGTACTGTATCTAGGTCATGGCCTGACCCAAGTTAACCTGGTATGACTCACCTGGTATCCTGGTGATCTTTGAGTGTCCCAGCTGGCCCAGCTCATTGTTACCACATGAGTATACCTGACCCTCTTCTGACAACAGCAGTGAGTGGCTCAGACCCGATGACACTGGCAACAGTAACATTTTATTTTTAATGTAGTTCAGCAATGGCTGACAACTCTTATATTTTCTAGTTATGTAACACCATACAATTATTGACCACAGGCAGCACCATGAACATCCAAAGGTTAGTCAATACAATACTTATAGTACAGTACTGTACATGTACTTCAGTTAACCCTAAATGGTTACTTATTTTTATATATCATAAAGAGCTTATATCAAAATTAGACAATTTAAATACAGTAAAAAAAAACTAACATCCAAGGTTAAATGGAGACGAGATGTTGTCAGTAAATAGGAGGAATCTGTAGTTGCCAATAAGTCAACAATTTACAACCTAAAGTTATGTACAAATGTACATACATCATCTATTCATTCTCCACAGAGAAAAATTATTTGGAAACAACTAAACCCCTCTGAATACTGCCTGGGTACTTCAAACTACCCTACCCTCTGGCAGTGCTCACACATCTAACCCACACCCTCCTTCATATTTCTCTCCTCCTCCCTCATCATACCTACAATGCATCTTCAGTCTGTCCCTTCCTTTCTCCCTCCTCCTATTTAATTTTTATAAGCCACTCCCACCACTTTGCCCTTTACACCTCATAAAGCATCTCACAGATGAACCATTGTTCTAATAATATTATGTTAATAGTTATACTGTACAGTAGTTCCATAGCATTATCATGACACAGAAGAGAGCCTATATCATACAGGTTGTGAGTGAGCATGTTATTTGACCTTGTACGATGTTCCAGGAGTCTGTGAAGTCCATGAATGTGGGGAGAGGTAGTTGTTCCACCTCAGGGGCTCCCACCCCAAGCTCCCCATGGACTGTCGACCCCCAGCAGTACATCCTCCTTCCTGACCACACCACCTGTAACACATTTGAGCTTCTCTAGTACACTATGTATATATACCGGGTATATATACAGGTCTCATAGTCTAAGCTGCAAAAGCTAACGGTAAATGTCCACATTCAATTAATTAAAATGTAACTAATTCCCTGATGCACCCCAACACCAAACCCAATGGTAAGTTTCCTTCAATCCCATTTAGTTACCTTTTCAGTACTGAGCATTGACATTTACCAGCAGGTAGAGAAAAGCAGATTTTATCTTCATAACCTGTTGACACGTCTCTCTGAGACCAGGGTGAATAGTTCAGCACAGCAGTAAGTCAGCTAATGGTATGCCCACTCAAAAGGATTCATAGGTGCCTTAATCCTCAACTCTGTCCTCTCCAACTAACCACACTGGAGTTTTCAATGGGATGTATGGTTAAGAGATGAACTTGGCAAATTAATGACACAGTAGACAAGATGTCACATAAAAATTTGATCAAATCTGACTGGCCAGCCACCCCCACCCAAATAAGCACCTATCCTTCCAACACACCCAACCAGTCTACCATCACAAAGGAAGGAAGAACCTTAAGGAGCCCATACATGCACAGGGCAGCCTGTTCGGTGGTCTGAAGTGGCTGGCCTCGCCCTGGCCTCACCTGCCCACACACAATTCAGTCCATGGTTCAGTCGGCCTCAGGTCTCTAGCTCAGTGTTAGCGATGCTCTGTGTAGTGAGGGTGGCTATGAGTGCTCCTCTAACCACTGTACTACTTAAGGAAATACTTTATAAGGTATTCATATACTACTGATGATGAATAAAGACAGGTTTAAGTAACCTGAGATAATTATATTACCAATCACACTGTCTGAGTAATAAGGGTAAATTAATAGTTTCAGCCAACCACAGAATAAGGAATTTTTATACTGATATTCACTAATTTAGACAAATAAGACTTACTTTTCACCACCCAAAACCCATGAGATTGTTGGATAGATAATTAGGTATAAAGGGGTATCTCCAGAATGAAGCATTTCTTAATGAAAACGAGTGACAAAATCATTAAAAACATACAAAAATACCCTACATAAACATATTAGTTAACTAAGGTACGTGGTGTATTGTCCAATAGTTAGTCTTTACTTATCTTACAATGACAGCAATTAATTGTCTTTATAAATTTCAGTATATTCCAACCAGTAATTGCGCTCATCCTCGAGAGTGATCATGGTGGTAGACTACACAAATATATTCACCCCTCCACTAGTGACTGGACAGATGACTGACTGCCTGAAGTACCCACACATGCTCAAACGGCCTGAATCTGACCAGAGCCTGACTCAAAAAATCTGTCAGCAACAGATTCCACGGCAACAGTTGAGGCCAAATGCACAGTTGCCTGCACAGGTGGGTTTTCTCCCCACACACGCTCAGTTTGCCTGAACGGGCCAGCTTATGCAGGCCGCCGGACAGGTTGGCCTGTGCGTGTATGGGCCCATTTATACCATACTCAAAATGGGAAATCACCAAACTAAATAGACAGTGGCCAATCAAACCAGTGTTTGGAGTCAATATATCTATGGCCTAATATTTTGGAGAATCTACCTAAAAACAGGTACCAGTAGGTAGCTGTGCCGAGTGTACAGTCATGCCCAAAAGTCATGGGCAGCACATGATTCCATGTTTTTCTAAGCCTTGAATCAGAAACATTTATTGACTGAAATAGGAATGTGTGTTAATTGTTTCAGATTCACTGGTTCTGGGTTACTTGGGATTAAGTATAATATTGTGCCAGACTTTTAGCTATGACTGTACCTCAGATAATTGAGACAGAGGTAGAAATGGCTGTGGAGGAGGCACTTAATATCCCTGGGGCTGGGTGTTACAACTTGGTGTGGATAAAAATATGGTGCAAATACAGGTTGTTGTTGTTGATGTTTTCCAGGGCAGAATGGCCTCCTGCCCCACTGAAAATACAGGTATCCTGAATTGGTGGGAAAATTTATAGGCCAGAGAACAAGAATAATTATTCCCATATGGTATTTAGTACCATGATTGCTTTTTCCATTACAGCACAACTATGGCAGCACCAATAAGGCATGGATGTCAGAGTGCAGTGAAGTAACGACAGAAAAGAAATATACAGTACAGTAATTAATTCAGACTTGGTGTGCATTCATTTGTGATTCAGTGATTTAGCTCCGATTCATTGTGTTTCATTGTTCTCACACAACGCAATACAGTCACATGACCACACTCACGCTAGATTGTTGAGTTGCTTCATCCTCAGACACGGATGACGCCATGGCATTATGCAGACAATCACAACATGCTGAAATGTAAGAGCTGCACCAAATCAAACATAAAATACTAAGGTACACACTTTATAGCCAGGCCTATCATTAACCCAGGTCTATCCTATACCGTAATTCTTACTAACTCACATAAATGGTTCCTCCGGCGCGTGCGCTACCAGCAGACATAGCTCGCACGAAGTCACAGTTACACCCCTCCAAACTGTTCTCACAGGCAATTTTTCAAATTAAGTACACTCTACAAGATTTCCACCTGAACCACCCCCTCACTTGGCGAGGCTAACGTGGCAATAGCATTTCGCTTGTGTGAGCTCATGTGAATATATGGGACGCTATTTCGAATCGGCAAAGCTTCATCTGCCGTAGTTTCATACACCATACACACTCTACTTATAGTCCAAGTCCTTATATAACTGAAAAAACTCAAAAAATAGATGGGGTATAGTGGGGAGGTTGTAATGCCAGCGGAACAGCTGTCCTGCCCAGGCGCCAGGCGGGAAAATCAAGCACAGCTCGCTCCACCTGTCGCGGATTTCCATCTGTCACACTTGATAGCAACTTAATTACAATATATTGCTTATAAATATCTAATATATCATTTCATTACGGGAACATAATCGTAACCAAACTAATAACAGATGGTGGAGCGAGCTGTGCTTGATTTTCCCGCCTGGCGCCTGGGCAGGACAGCTGTTCCGCTGGCATTACAACCTCCCCACTATACCCCATCTATTTTTCGAGTTTTTTCAGTTATATAAGGACTTGGACTATAAGTAGAGTGTGTATGGTGTAGTTTACTTGATATTGTTTGCTATTTGTTGTTCCATCAGCTTCTCAATAGTTTATATTGACTACAAAACAAAGATATATTGAGTAGGCTATGTCCGAACGTGTATGTGATAATGTTAGCTACGACTTCCGAAGATATATATTTAGGAATTTTACCAGCTTACCATCCTTTCTGTAGAACTGCATAGCAACTGATGCTTAAAAATCGTTTATATTTTAATGTTCCTAAATTCCATCAATATTAGAGAAAGGAAAAGGATGTAAACATATTCAATGTCAATGTAAGGGAAGCGACACGAACAGTTATAAATCAACCAATCAGCTATCAAGGCCTATCAAGGGGGCGTGGCTACTGGGCCAAGTTAGCGTAAAAGGAGTATAGTCACGGACGTATTCTGATTTAAATTAATTATCTTTTATTCGGCACTTCCAAATGAAAAATTATACCATTTTGTTATTATGAACTGTTGTATAAAAAGTTCATTTGCTGTTCCCACTGTTAACCTGGAAATAAATGTCATTAAAAGGAATTAAGGATAGGTAGTGTGCGAGACTTGCTAACTCCCCCCCCCCCCCACAGTATGCTACATTTCAGTATATATTAAGAGGATAGTTTCTAACAAGCTGATTTTAACATTCATTACTCATATGAATGATTGTCCTTTGGCATGTAAGGTTTAACTAGATGACTTAACTGGACTGACAAATATTACAGTGATAACTGAACACACAATCATACTGTACTTTTGGGGGTATGACAAGACACCTCCCTCTTGTGGTCTGCCCTGAACGCCTGATTATCTATTAACAAAATATATTACCGTGTCCTCATTACTGAAAGTGGAATAAATATTTTCTTTCTGGCAGACGTAATCCGAGATAATTGAGGTAATAATGATATTATTTTGACACTGTATTCAATGTTAGATAAACGTATATATAACAGATAATATGTAACGTCACGGCTTTATACCAAACCTGATGTGTGTGTGTGCTGACAAGCAACAATGAGAGAAAGAACCAAGGTGCTATAGCAGCTTGCCTGTAATGAGAGATGAAGTAAACTATGTTTGGTGTCCAATTGCAGGTGTCTACGAAAACGAATAAATGTTAATAAATTTTGTATTACTTGGGGAATAACACATCAATGAAATGTTAATAAATATATTAAAATGGCTGCAATGTTGCATTAGCACATGTGACTCCCCTTCTCTGCACCACCACTCCTCCTTCCACCCACCAAGCCACCTGTCCCTCCCCCCCTTCTCCTTTTTCCAACTCGAATACGGCAGATGAAGCTTTGCCGATTCGAAATAGCATCTTGTATATTCACATGAGCTCACACAAGCGAAACGCTCTTGCCACGTTAGCCTCGCCAACTGAGGTGGAAATCTTGTAGAATGTATATCAAAAAGAACTTTTTGCAAAGCTTTAACCATACATATTTATCATAAAGGATAATTTTGATTTTTAAACAAAAATAGTTTCTTTCCAAATTCCACCTTTTTTATTTTTCTAAAAAAAAAATAAAAAAAAAATGGATTTTTCAAAAGTATTTAGCACAAATATATCAAAATATATTTCTCTCAGTTAATTACAAATTTCATGAGACAATACCAAGATATATGGTACAAATTTATGGAATTTTTTTGTTTTTACTCAAAATGAGACTTTTAGGGCTAGTGAGGTAAATCACAGTCACTATGTCCGCCTAGTGACTGATTCTAGCCTACTGTGTCTCCCCCTGCTCTTTGAACCTTTACACTTTGAATGAGTAGTCATTTTCATATTGAATGAAAGGGTCTATATTTGATTAAGGATGACTATAAACATCACTAGTATTTTTTTTCTGTTGTTTTTTAGTGCAGGGAGTACAATATTAAGTTAAAAGTTTTTGATCAAAGAGCTCTGGTATTTCTGAATAAATTTTCTTAAAATTTAGCTCAATTTTCCAAAAGTATTGGCAGTTTCTTCCTAACAACTTGAATATTCTTAATCAAAGCACTTTAGTTGGTAATTATCAAGTAGCCGTTTTCTATTACGATGTTTCTACTCTCTTTACCCACTAATCTATATCATCATGAAGCTCCACTGTCTCATCTAGTGTGACACCCAATAATCTCGGGGCCTTGCAAGAGTCACGGGCTTCTGACAGCCTACAGTCACGAGGTTGAGGTATAGAAAAAAAAAAAAAAAAAAAATTCTAAGTTAGGGCAGATTCAAATGGTGCATTTTGGAATTAGCCACACCTTACCTGACCTTACCAAACCTAACCTAGACCGCAGCAGACTACCGGGACCTAACCTGGGCAAACTACTGGGACCTAACCGTGGTAAAGTACCGTGATCTGACCGGGACAAACTACTGGGACTTAGCCGGATGAGGCAACATTGCTAAAAACCAGCAATATATATACTTTAGTTTCCAGCTGAAAATATGAAGCGGCCTTAATTTTGATTTACTTAAATACTGGTAATAAGAGCAATAAATTAGTTTAAAACACACTATAAGACATTGCATTCTGAAAACCTCGAGTCAAAAACAAATTATGGACAAACGCTTGAGTATTACCCATTGCATTCTGAAAACCTCGGGACGAAAAGACGTTATGGACAAACGCTTGAAGGTATTTATTAAAAGAATTACCGTTTTGCAGCAGTGTTGCCAGATCCGGCTGGGTCCCAGTATTTTGCCCCAGTCATTTATTGTACTTTATCACGATTATTTCCCGGTAGTTTGCCCAGGTTAGGTCCCGGTAGTCTGATGCGGTCTAGGTTAGGTTAGGTAAGGTCAGGCTAATTTCAAAATGCCCCATTTGAATATGCCCTATCTTGGAAATGGGGCATTTGCGGAGGAAATGCCATAGAAGAAAATAGTCTTAGAATGGTCGAAATTAGTGGGTTATGAAGGTAGAAAAACGGTATGCAATAACGGTAATTCATTCAATATTTACCCGCTTGAATATTACCCAAAATACACACTAAGCACAGCCTCCTAACCTCCCTCACCTCCTATAATATTACCCGATGACAGGTAAGTGTGGACGATATTTCAGAGTTTCAGTCAAAATTCTAATGGAGACAGTAGCAACAGCCAAGTTAGCCAGCAAAACAACAATAACAAGTGATACCCTGCCACTTGTCTTGTCACTTCAGTTCAGTACTCAGCAGTCAGCAGAGTTTGTGATGAAGGACTTGCTGAACTCTTGAAGGTGTTGTCGTGTTGAATACCTGCCGAGCTGTGTGTCCGACTGCCACTCCGACACACAAACTATTCGTATTCTCACTACCATTGTGGCTACTACAAACCGAAAAAAGTTTTAAAATAAAACCAAGTTTAG
This sequence comes from Petrolisthes cinctipes, assembly GCA_033782935.1. Taxonomy (NCBI): domain Eukaryota; kingdom Metazoa; phylum Arthropoda; class Malacostraca; order Decapoda; family Porcellanidae; genus Petrolisthes; species Petrolisthes cinctipes. Next base: position 32,961 of record JAWQEG010002522.1, on the reverse strand, counting down.
TATATTAATCACAAAAATAATACAATAAAATATGTATAATGATTAAAACATTATAAATTGCATATTAAATTAGGGAGAAGACCTGAGACGAGATAATCACCTACATACCGAAACTATGACTTGGACAGAATGTATGTTTATATTGGTAACTTTGAGAAAACTCTAGAGCCTTCCTTATTTATATGCTTTTTTGTTTTTGTTTTGATTAATTTATTACGCTCATGGAACGGCAAACATTGTACAATATATATTATATCAAATTATAATATGCATAAAGATGACAATATTTATATGCAATGAAGCACACTAAAATGTAATTAACAGAGTTTCACTCACAAAAAAAATTTAATCGTACCTATCTTGGAGGTATATACAAAATTCGTACTACTCTATAAATATATATCAACTTGAAGGATTCTAGATCTAAGTTACAGGCCACTCTTTCGGGAGTTTTATTAATTAGTGGTGGCCAGCTAACTACTGTATCCGGATTATCCATACACGAACGGCGACGTGAATGTGTTTCCATTTTTTTTTTTTTTTACAAGAAAAAGCTAGAAGGGTCTTTAAAATTTGCAATAGTCTGTGAAAATCTACTAAATAACTAGTTTAACACTATCAAAGGATGAAATATATCGAAATATCTCGTTGATCATTCGTCTAATTGTGATAATAGAAGATAATAATACAAATATTTCTGTTGGTGAGTTGGCATAGTTGTATGGTTGTATCACACGTTCACAACCCATAATCCAGTATTGCCAATTATGGAGAATTTTCCCTAGACATGGAAAATAATAGGTATCAATGGAGAAATTATATCTATGTCGTGGCTCTGTCCAGCTCAGCAGAACCATATAATTGGCCAAACTCTCTATTTATATCTACAATCTACGGCTCTCGAACACACTACATTGTCCCCTACTTAAATATACAAAATTGTAAATATTTGCCGCGTGGAACTCATAATATACAGATTTTCCGTGATTATTTTCAACAATAAACAGGGATTTTTTTCTAGTTAAACAGGGAAATTCTGATGTTGAAGTTGAGGAAATATCGTCAAGCAGATCTGGTAAGTGGCAACACTGTCATAACCATAACAAACAGCGTGAGGAATTTATCAGAGGAAAGGCAACATATTAACCTTGATAAACTAAATGTTATATATCTCACGTATTATTACCCAACAAAAGCAGGCTGCAGGGCTTGTAGGACACAAAGAAGATGGGTCGGGACAAGAAGGCACAGAGGACCAAAGGCAACAGACAGGTGATTATTATTATGTATTCTATTATTTCTATAGTGTTATGAGATGATGAAATTTATGGTGATGTAACATATGGGTATTTATTGAAAGAATTACCGTTTTGTAGCAGTGTTGCCAGATCCGGCTAGGTCCCAGTATTTTGCCCCGGTTATTTCCTGTACTTTACCACGGTTATTTCCCGGTAGTTTGCCCAGGTTAGGTCCCGGTAGTCTGATGTGGTCTAGGTTAGGTCAGGCTAATTTCAAAAGGCCCCATTTGAATATGCCCTATCTTGGAAATGAGGCATTTGAGGAGGAAATGCCATAGAAGAAAATAGTTTTAGAATGGTCTAAATAAGTGGGTAATGAAGGTAAAAAAAACGTATGCAATAACGGTAATTCTTTCAATATTTACCAACAAATGTCGGTAAATATTGAAAGAATTGCCATTATTGCGTACGGTTTTCTAGCTTTATTACCCACTTATTTGGACCATTCTAAGACCATCCAAGATACGGCATATTCAAATGGGGCATTTTGAAATTAGCCTGACCTTACTTAACCTAACCTAGACCACATTAATCTACCGGGACCTAACCTGGGCAAACTATCGGGAAATAACCGTGGTAAAGTACAGGAAATGACTGGGGCAAAATACTGGGGCCTAGCCGGATCTGGTAACACTGTTACAAAATGGCAATTCTTTCAATAAATACCCATATGTCTCGGACATGATTCCACCCAAATAATTCCAGGCTAAAATTTAGTTAAATGGGTAAATATTGAATGAATTACCGTTATTGGGTACGGTTTTTCTACCTTCATTACCCACTTATTTAGACCATTCTAAGACTATTTTCTTCTATGGCATTTTCTCCGCAAATGCCCCATTTCCAAGATAGGGCATATTCAAATGGGGCATTTTGAAATTAGCCTTACCTGACCTTACCTTACCTTACCTTACCTAACCTAACCTAGACCGCATCAGACTACCGGGACCTAACCTGGGCAGACTACCGGGACCTAACCTGGGTAAACTACCGGGAAATAACCGTGGTAAAGTACAGAAAATTACCGGGCCAAAGTACTGGGACCTAGCCGGATCTGGCAACACTGCTACGAAACGGTAATTCTTTCAATAAATACCGTTAAATGTCATCACCGTACACTAGTTCTTTCTTTATTATTATTTTTTATGTTATGGACTATTCTGATTTCTGACTCTTTTCGCTATTTATCTAGTATATTGCCATTTTGTATCAATGTTGTCACATGCGGTTAGGTCCCGGTAGTTTGCCCCGGTCAGGTTCCACAGCTATCTCCCCCAGTTTTGTAGGGGGTGGGTAGAAATAGTATCAAAATACACACTTTCTGACAATCATTGGATGAAAAAACTATGAAATAAAGGAATTTTAAGGCAATATCAAAACAAAAATATTGGAGTTGCAATTGTCAACCTTTACTATAGTATTAACTATAGTCTAAACTTTGGGGTATAATATGGGTTAGGTGAAATTGCTAGAATTTACACATTGTATGTCAGGTGTGCTTTTCTCTGATGAAGAATAGAGTATCTACATTAGAGAAAATGCAATATCCATGTCCTGTAGTGTAATGATTAAAAAATATATGTCTCCCCTTCAGCCTGCCAGTAGTAGTCGCACTGCAAGCTTTCTGGATAGCAACACAGGCATCATTGGATTTGGTGCACTACAAGACCTTGGTTATGTACCGGCCGCTTCACAGGGCTCCCACGCGGATGACTCTGCCATCTCAGCAGAGTTTAGGGTCACTCTGCGTAAGATGATGAAAAAGGACTCCACCACAAAGATTAAGGTGAGTGAAAATTGTATATAGGTGCTCTTCCATTGTAGCTATACATACATGCTCTGATTTTTCATCCATTGTTTTCAGTGTATCCATTTTAGATGACAATATGCCTTTCAACTATTTTTCCTGTTCCTTTGGTTCTGAGTCAGCTACTTTTAACTCACCTATTGGGTATCGTTCCTTTAATTGTTCTTTCAGATTTTGATATCCTTTATAACTACCCCCTCCGACATGCAAAATATGACATCTGCATTTCTGTCTCCATTGTTTTTTCCCTCCTAGTCTCTCAACCACTACAGTATTGCACTCGTTTTTCACTACAACATCTCCGGCAGGCACTACAAGAGTTTGAGGTGCTCTGTCAAAATGAAGAGCAGGAATCAGTTCTGTCCGCACTTCCCTTTTGGCCTAGACTCTACTGCAAGTTGTCCATCGATGTAGAACGCAGGGTGAGTCTTACCATTGGTCATGTTTTCTTGTTTGTTGTATTTCATGAACTCGGGCAAGGTCCAGTACATCTGCTGGTTTGCTGATAAAGGGGTGGGTCTTTTTTTTATTCTTTCTTTTTTCTGTTTGTAACTCACAGTCATATACTTGCTGGGGGTAAAAATATTTATTAATGTGAGGGTTCTTATTGTCTTAAGGGTACCACAACCCTTAGGTCTGAATAATTAACCTCTTGAAGGTAAGAAAGAAGGTGTATAACTCTTTTCTTAGTTTGTATTGAATAGTATATTTTCAACACATTCTAGGTGAGGGAGGCAACGCAGGTGGCCCATGGAACAATGTGTCAGCACGTGGGAAAGCATTTGGCACCACACTTGCGCTTAGTCATGCCTGCCTGGCTGCTTGGCATGGTCGACCCTCACACACCAGCTGCAAGTACTGCTGTTAGAGCTTTCAAGGTTGGTATGAGGCTAGGGGCAACTGGAAGATAGAGCATTCATACTTTTCATGCATATGATCCAATATTGAACTTATTTTAGGAAAAAGAAAGTAGTAGTAAGAGAAAGAATTATTATTTGTGCACTTGGATTAGATTAAGAATTAGTCAGTGATGATATTTGTGTGGTTTGATATGATATATATTATAATCCATTATTTTTGTTCCATGATACTGAGCTTCATTTCTTTCATGCTAACAAGTGCAATATTATGGAATTATTTTGTACTGATTTACACATTTCAGTCCCATCTTTGAATTTCATATACAGGAGTCATTTTCTGAAGAGAAAAGAAGCGAAGTGATGGCATTCACTTGCAAGGAGATCCTCGATCACATCTCCGACAACCTCTTCACACAGACCCCGCTGACTCTCTCTGACCCAAAGTTAGTACATTTAGAAGCATCTTTCTTTTCAAGGTTATGGACATAAGGTACATAAGTTAAAATGAGTTTTGTGTGCATAATATAAGTTGAATTATGTGACCTTTCCCATTTCTTTGACCAAAACTACAAACCCTGATTGCTAATATGAATCCTAAATATCTGACCAAGACTCTTAAATACTTTCCTTTGCTACCACAGAACGACTGAAACAGAAGACATGAAAAACAAACACATACGAGTGCAGTCAACCTCCCTGCTGGCTCTTAGTCTCCTTCTCCAGACTACTTCTGCCAACAAGCCCAAGGAGGAGAAGGTGGTAGAGGTTATGGCACCACTGCTCAACAACCCTGCCTTTTGGAAGTTTGCTAAAAACAAACATTCATTGGTAAGGAATTTTGTTAGAGATTTTCCAGACATCACTAAGGGTTAAGGATAGAGATCTCCTGAACTCGCACGATAATTTTCTGTTACAGAACTTTGTATTCCTGCAGCCAGGATGGCGAGTTCTTACCATTTATTTTTTGCTTAATTAAATTATGTTGACTGTGAATACTTACTGACAGCCAGAAAAAAATATACTGTAATATGGAAGATAGAGGCAGCTTATAAGAGCAGCTGATCCTAAATATTGGGGAAAACTGGAAAATAACTTGCATAGAAAGAAGCAATAAAATAAACTCCTCCTACCCACAGATACGGCATGCATTCTTCACTGCAGTGTGTGAGGTGTTTGAGCGCTACCCAAGTCTGCTGGAAGGGTGTGAGTCAGAGCTGAGCATTGCAGTGCTTCCAGCATTGGATGACCAGGAAACCACAGTGCTCCCCAAGATATGGGAGACCTTCCTACACCTCTCTCTTAACTTCTCTGTGAGTGGACAGTTATTGGTATTTATTTTGTTTTTCATATAATTTTGTAAGGCATTTACCATGCAAGGATGTGTTAGCCTTTTGTTACTTGCTGATAGCATTCCTCCAGTAAGCTTGATTTAGAGCATCTGCTCTTGCTAGTTGCTTCACTTGTAGGTCATTCAGAATCATAACTACAACAATATTTCTTTGCAGGAGTTTTGGTGTGAGAAAAACAGTCGGTCATCCTTCAAGCGTCTGCAGTCAGTGTTGAGGGAGGGTGGACGGGGGAGTGCCACTGAGCTGTATCCTCACCTTCTGCCCATCCTCAGTGTGTTGCCCCTAGAGGCTGCCCCGCCTAACACACATCTCTATGTTGACTTCCTCCGAGCACTCTCCACAGGGTAAGTTTCTCGTCAACATTGAATCTCTCATATTTTTATCCTTGTGTGTTTTTTATTTTTCATGTTTCCTTACATTTTCTGCTCATTTTCACTTTCCACTTCATTTTTCAGTTCCTTCCTTTATCATTTCACCACATTGAAAGTACAGTACCAATATACATTAGAATTAACTCTCAAATCATCAATTATCCCACCATTCTTTGGTTTATCACCCAAGTTTTAAACATCTTCCATTTTTCTATACCAGTAGATCTTCAGGTGGTATAATTCTGGTCCAAGATGTTGCACTGCAGTTGATGTGTTATTTCCAGTCACTCACCTAGTATCCAACCTAACCAAGTGTTTCTCCCTAATGCTGCAGGTTAACAAAACCGAAAGTGTTGCGTAACAGTCGGGACGTATCTGCCATCATTACTTCACTGTTCGAGTGCCTACGTTTCGTGGCCAAAAAAACAGATGACTTACAGCTCTGTTGTACAATTATTCAATACCAGGTGAGATCACAGCAGAAACTAAACTTTTTGTAATCATAGCTAAATCAGAATTGTTTCAACTAATTTATTTTTCAGTAATTTAGATTGTTCAAGAGTAGAGGATAATTTTTCTGTTTAAATATGATATTCCATTATATCATGCCAAACCTACCATATATTTTTTGCATACGTGGATAAGCAGAAGATAAACAAAAGTAGTTGTACTCAAACTGTATATATATATGTACAGTCGGCAAAAAAAGTTTCGTTACCATCCTTTTAACACTGTGATGTTATGTTGGTAGGCCTGGCATGACGCGAGTGTCTTATATATACCTCCGTTAACCCCATGAGCTCCTCAGTGTCTATTGGGCAAGGGAGTAGGAATGACGTTCTTTACCCAGTGCTACTTTTTATGGGTATTTCACGGTTATTCTTGTTCTAAAATACTCAGACGCATTTCCTTGTGTTTAATAATGAATAGTTGAATAGTAAGAGTTCTTGAACATTCAAAATTTAATTTAAAATTAGTTAAACTTTTGATATAAAGAAACGGAATGCAATGTTTGTGACTGCCACGGGCCGCGGCCCGCATATTATCGTCAATGGGGCCTGTGTAGGGTAGGCTGTGTGTGGCCGTCACTCCTGTCTACACACACTCAGCCAAGCACTTGCCACTTCCATGGATGGAACTAAATGGCAGTTTTATTTTATGGTCAAAACATTACATCAGAGTAAGGATTTCATAGGTTTATTGTAAGTTTATTAATCTGGCATAGCAGTGCATAAGAGCGACGAGCACCCACCCTATCTCGTTGAAAGCTACTAGGCTACTGATGAGTGACGACATCCGAAGGCGGACCGAAGCCAATGCCTCCGCCGCCCGTACTGTCCAGCCCGGCAAAGACGATATCAGTTTCGGATGATAAGGCTTAGCAGCCAAGTAGGCAGAGTACCAACCCTACACCGGCTACCCATGTTAAAATTAACGTAGGGGTGGTAACGAAACTTTTTTTGCCGACTGTACTTTACATGGTAATGTGTTATTTATTACATACACATTACCATGTGTTCTCATACATGTACAGTCCAAAAGCAATGAATGAACTAAAATGACTAACCATATTCTCATTCCTAAAGATGGTTGAACTAGTGAAATCATCATTGACTGATGCCCCACAACTGAGCACCTCTAACCTGTACCGGGAATTGGCCTCCCTCCTCCGCTTCTTCTGCAAAGGATTGGAAGCTGGGGGGATGAGGAGGGATCTTACCAAACTTTTCTGGTCCAAGCTGATGCCAGAATGTGAGTCTGTGGTGAGGCAAGGAAAAGAAGAAGAACTCTCTCGCCTTGTGGTTTTCTTCCTTGTGCTCAAGTACCCCAAGTCAAAGATGAGTCAGAGGAGAGAAGGTATCAGATTTGCTGATGAGTTTGATGGTACTCTTATGAAACAAAAAAATTTGGGTGCAGGCATCACACAGGGATCTGACAGCAGGGCTGAAGTGCATATTTCTGGAGAGGTTGAACACATGACCACTACAGACTTCAGACAGCAGAGCAGTTATACAAGCACTCACGACAAGGACAAAGTTGAGCATGAGAGGGCTTTCCTGGATGATGCTGGGGTAAATCTGTCACAGCTGATTGTGTTGTGCCATGATGTCTACCTGCAAGAGAAAAGTGTATTGGTATTCAACCTCTTCTCAGTCTTGCTTTGTTCCTTCCCTACACCCAGGGTGTATGCTGATCTAGTGGGTGGAATTCAGAAACTAGGGGTAGTGGATGGAAAGGACAGAGAGAAGCATGCGGAAGAGAAAGTAAAGGAAGGGAAGAAAATAGAAAAAGAAGAAGAAGAGAGTGATGGGAACGAAAAAAGAACAGATGAAAAGAAGGAAGACACAGTACCAGCAAAGAAAGAAAAGTTGGATGCAGAGAAAACAAGTGAGAAGCCCAAAAGAAAGGAGGAAGAGGAGAAGGAGAAAGAAAGCACACTCAAGATGAGAAGCACAGAGTCAGGAGAGGACTACAAGAGGAGCAAGCCATGGGAAGTGTTGGAACAGGTGGTGGTGCCGAGGATGGAGGGATGGGATGACACCAAAATTGCACAGCCCACTGTCAACCTGTTCATGTGTCTTTATAGAAGTATGAGAGAGGAAGAAAGGAAGTCAGTGCTGACCAAGCTGAAGGTGAGTAGGGAGGATATGGGAGGTGGAGTCAGAGAATTTTGGACTGAATGAGGCACAGTAACATTGATGGAAAGTGAATGGAAGAGATGAACGAGATATTTGGTGGATAGTTAGTGCTTAATCTCAGTAAGGGTTTCACCAGAGTCCTGAAGAGAGGATGGCTAAGAATTTGAAGGGATGGTTACAAAGTAAAAGAGGAGGGCTCACTCATGCGAAGAGGGAGCATAAGGACTGAGAAACCTTGTGACCTTGGTTTTTCCAAATGGAACAAGGCAATTTGTTTAATTGTTTCACTGTTTGGATACTCATCCATTTAAAAAAAAAAAAAAAAACTACAGTATATCTTTTAGCTGAAGATGTTTGTGTTTATTTAGGGGCTGTGTTCAAGAACATCCATGGTATATACGATGGTGTGTTAGTGTATGACGGCTCTGTTGTTTGTCTATTGGAGCCATTGTATACATCATGAATATTCTTTAATATGGTCCTAGAAACTGTCCAATATTTGCTTGTAATAATGCTGGTCTGTGCTCCATCAGCTGAGTATTGCTGTTGTCCCTCTACACCTACTGATGGAGCAGATGGTAGAGAGGAAGGCATCAGACCTTGCCGCTGCATGGTGGCTCCAGTCAGCCCAGCTTGGTAGCCGATTGGTTCAGTTAGTAGACTGTCTCTGCAACTGGACCAAATTTGAGTCAAGAGGAAGCCAGAAGGAGCAGCTCATGGCTCTCTTTAAATATGTGCTCAGTAATGGTGGACAGAAAGGTGAGTAAGCAGGTTGGTACAGTGTTAGTGAGATGAAAGTTGAAACATCAACCTGGAGTTGCATTAAGAGGTAAAGGGGGGTAAAACACTTGCACAAGTGAGGACTTATATTCTTCAACCATCATGAAATGGATATATAAATTCTATAGTTATAAAAATTAATATGTCATGGTAAATGGATACCAAGTTTCCTGACAACTGTCAACTTTTTTGTAAGCAAAAAATTTAGACTGGATCTAATTAGCTACACATCTGTTATATCAACTTGTTCTCATATAACTTTTATCCTGATGACAGAACCACTCATTGCTCTTGAGTATATATCTCAAATTCTGACAAAGCTCAGCACCAGTTTGAAGTCTGAACGAGCACAGGAAGGTCAGTCTGAAGAGCAGGTGGTGGAGCTGGTGACTCACTTGGCACTCCAGCTTTTCTCAAGTTATGTGTGCTGGCAGACCAAGGGCATCTGTGAGTTTATGAAATCATTATTTGGCCTACTATGTCAGTCAGCCAAGTCTTCAGAGCACACAACAACACTCCTACAAGAGGCATTTGTTAGAGGGTTCCAGGGACTTGTGACTTCCTTGATGGCTGAAGACCCAAGTAAAGTCTTCCAGGAGGATGGATGCCTGGTGACTACAATGAAGGATATCCGCCGGATAGTGATGGAAGATGACTGTGGGTTCTATATGACTTGCAAGCTTGCCCAGACCACCAAGAACTTGATGAAACTAGTTTATCATTCCACACCAGAGGAGGATGCCTGTGGAGGCATCATGCTGGACCACAGTGGAATTCAAGCCATGCTAGACATTCTCATACCTACAGAGGGTGAATGGGCACTGCTAGAGGCTCAGCTGAGCTCCGAGTATGTGGCCCCAGCTATCATTCAGGGCACCGTGTCATACAGAGAGTTCCCATTTCCCAGGTACACAAAGGAATGTCCATCTCCTGATTTCAAGCATGTCCAGCTGACTCATTTCCTTTGTAGTGTGTTGAATTATCTTTGCAAATCTCGAGAGAAGGTAAGAGCAAGAGCTAAGAGCATTGTGAAAGGAAAGGTTAAGAATAGAGAGGGATCAGTAGAGGAGATGCTAAAAAGGATAGAAGAGGATGTAGAGAATGAACAGTCTCCAGCAGGAGAGATAGGAGAAAGTAAATCAGAGGATATGGAAGTGGATGATTTAAAGAAGGAAGGAAGAGCCACAGGTGAAGAAACAGATAAGCAGATGAAAAAGGAAGAGGGAATCCCTGAAGAGGAGCCAGAGAGAGAGAAGAAGCAGTCAGATAAAGGGAAAGCAAAGAGAGATAAGAGTATGCAGGACAAGGAAGAAAGAAAACCACCACTGGAGAACTCAGAGGAAGAGTTTGAGGATGGAGAAGGGCTTGAGGAAGAGATATCACTTGGCCAGTACACCCATGTAGCTGTTTCCCTCCTCCACTCGGCCTGCCACGCCACAGCCACTCTCTCCCTCATTGAAGCAATCCATAATGTAAGTTCCTCTGAGTTGTTTATGCTTTATATTTGTGGTTGTCAGTGTATTAGTCCCAGTTCAGGTCATTGGAAAGCCTACTGTACATGCAACTATGAGCAAATGTGAAATAGAATCTCTGTCCGCATCTTCACATTCCCCCACTCCCACCCATTCCTTCCCCAACTCTCACTTATTCCTCCTCCCCCCACTCTCACCCATTCTTCCACCTACAGAAGTCGATGCCACAAGAGACCCAAACGTTGATTGAAAATTTTGAGAGCAACATGCGGTACCTCCTGAGGCGACTCAACCAAGGCAATAAGAGGCTCATCATTAAACAGATCTGTAACAGGTGAGTTTGGGAGGTAGAATGGCAGTTTAGTAGGGAATAAATCTAACCAAAATCACTAACTCACTAAACAAGATATAATTGAGCTGGTCAAATATACAGTAGTTTCCCATTTGCATTTCACCCATACCTTGAAACCAAAAGTTTTCTCCTTTTACATAAAATCTTGAGGCACAATTATTACTGCATGTAATATTAAAGATTTAGACCTAGTATCAACAAAAGGGAAATTGGAACACTGTACATTAGATGGACTGCATGCAGTGGAGAGGAGTTTAGCATGCAGTAGACATCATACATCACCGTGTTTATATTAAGGTGATCTGGGATATAGCGAGGATAAAACGTCTTGCCACCCCACATTTGTTGTGACAGACTAGGTTAACTTTTTATGCATGCCAACAGATGTAGTGACGGGAGTGTGGCATGGTGTGTAACACTGACTAAGGTACTGTCAGGGTGGATGTCATCAGAGGACGTCAACGCCTCCCGACTCTTGGAGAGCCTCGACACCACCACTCTGGGATATGCTGCCACCAAACAGGTCCTTAGTTTATTATTGACAGTCTTAACCAGACTATTCTTGTATATTTTCACAAACCATCAAAATCCCTTTCCTCCATAGACTAGTTATATACTTTTAAAACTTCAGCATATATGTAAACTGGGGTTGTGCTATTGACAGTCATGTACAGTATACAGTACTGTACATAGATGAACACAGACAATCATAAAACATAATAACTCTCTGTATAACTTCAATGTCATGGTTGTATTGACAGTCTCTGGTAAGATACCTGCCAGTGGTGGCTCAGTACAACATCCTGGAGGAAGAGGTAGCCATCATCACCAGTTTGGTGGAGGACCCCTTCTCGGCAGCCCCCAGTGTGAGTGTAGCGACAGCAGTCCTGGCAGTGCTTCGCCCTGACCAGACTGCCACCCACGTTGGCCTCCTCTTTTCTGTCCTCGCCCAATGGAGGGAGAGCGCTGATAACGTCTTCATGTTTGCCACGTTAGTTGCCAAGACATGAGTGTCAAGCCTTATTCTGTTGGCATAGAGAGTGCTTTCTTTATACCACTATGACCTTTTATTTCATATCTTGTATATTTTTCATCCCATTGCTCTTCATGGTGTTTCTACTGCCAATTTCCCAACAGAGACATCAAGGGTATGGCATGGGAGGATATTTCTCTGACGTGCACTTTGGTGAGGCTCCTGACTATCCTGGTGAAGAGACATTGGCGTCACTTTGAGCCATCACACTGGGACCTGCTACTTTGCTCTCTCTCTTCATGGCTGCAAAGTATCAGTGATTCTAAGGAGGTGAGCTGTTGTTCTTGACTATATATTGCATGAATTAAGTGAGTAATCAGAGCACAGTATAAGTTAAGAGTTGTTTTTAGAAGATTTTCAGAGTGGGAAAGGGAAGATCACTAATATTTCAGGCTGATTAATAGACAATAAGAAAGAAATATCGAGTGTTTACAAGAGCATAGATGGTACATAGATGAAGAATAATGGCTTGATCTGCTTTGCTCATCCTCACCTCTAGAGTTACCAGTAGGAAATAAATTGTCAATATTGGGCTAATTGTTCATTGAGTTGACTAACGACTACTCTCTCCTCATCAGACCATCCACAAGGAGACTGTAGCATGTGCTTTCACGTGTGCAGTGAGCAAATGTGTCGGGTGCGTTGGGGAAGTGATTGAGGGCTTCACAACCTCCACTTCTACCTCTGCCAGCACCACAACCCCTACTTCTACCTCTACCAGCACCACAACCCCTACTTCTACCTCTACCAGCACCACTACCACTACTTCTACCCCTGTCAGTCTCCCCACACTTCCAGTGATCCCTAGAGACACATCTCTTCCTCCTGGACTGAAGGAGGACTGGACTGAGTTCTTCTCGCAGCCCATATACAACACTCTCATAACGCTCTTTGTTGATGTCACAAGTGAGGACTTTACAACATTTTTACATTATATTGTTCTTGTACCCCATCTATATTGTCATATTTTTAAGTTGTTATGATGTTGATATATATCAACTTGTATGGTGTTCGTGAGGTTTGAAACCTGAAATATGGACAAAATTGTATAACTATCAAAATCATGCTTTTATCACCTGAATCTTTATGTGTTTTATCACATAAAACCTTGTGTAAGATAATTTTTATGTTCTTATCATCCTTCTCAAATGTAGAGACCTGACCACCACCTCTTTCCTTCCAGATGCATACACACAGTTGCCATCAGTGATCCTGTATGGAGTGTGTCGGTGTGTGAGCTGTGGTTTGTGGCGGGCCAGGGCAAGTGACCTGTCTCAACACTCTCTTCAGACTCCCCTACCATCACTTACACCCAGAAAGCAAATGGATGAATGGGCCAGCATGAGTCTCCCACCCAACCAGGAGGTATTTTAGTTTTAGCCTGTAAATCACAGAGGATTTTGCTGTGACAAGTAATATTGTTTGGAGTTGGACAGAGAAATGCTGTATGCATAACTAACTGTGTAGTAAGGGTTACCAAGCCAACTACTTTATTCTGCAGGCACTTCTGAATCACTTGGCCCCTCAGCTGCAGTCATCCCACCCAGCCATCCAGTGTGCCACATACAACCTCATCAGCACATCACTGCCAGATCTGATGCAGGCCTGGGAGAGCATTGAGGTGGCAGTCAATGAGGAGGAGGACTTTCCACAGAGGCCCTTACCTTCCCAACTCTTTAATGTCATTGACAAGGTGAGTTCTCTAGTGGTTTGGTGTATCTTACAAGGTGAATCTGTGTATAGATGTGGAAAATGTGTAAATTAGTTTGGGAAGAAGGCAAGTATAAAGGGAAGAAAGGAAAGTTAGGTAAATGTAGGGAACAATGTCACTTTGGCATAGAAGGAAAACATTCTGATAGGATAGAAACTGACAGATTGTGAGAAAAGTCCAAAGGACTGGTTCTCCAAGGATAGAAATAAGCTGGTTTTTGAAGAGCGAAAGGATGTGTGTGATTAGATTTTACTAATGAGAGGAAAGAAGTTGTATGAAGTAGATGGCAAGTTACTGACAGCAATACAGAACATGGAGAATGGTGCAAGTGAATTGAGTGGCTTTTGTTTTATGTCGGTATAGGTTTGCCTGAAGAGTTTGTAATGGAGACGGTAATCATTATTATTTGTTCCACAGTGCATTGAAGAGATGGAGACTTCTGATTGCTTTGATCCTGAGACTTGGCACCATCTTCACCTGCTGCCATCCTCACCTGTCTACACACCTACACTGGGCTACCTGCTGACATGGCGACTAGTACTGAAGGCTGTGTCACTTGCATCAGACCAACATCAGCACCAATATACAGCATATCTCAGGTGGAGTGATCAACTGTAAACTGCGAGTAGGATGCAGATTTTTCTTGGCTTGTGCTTATAAGTGTGCCATTTTTTAATTCTTGCTTTTTCTTCTGTGAATTCCATTACTTCATCTATAATAATGTATGGTGCATCTGTTCATTTGTTTGTCTGTCCATATATACACAGCTAAACAGTTGACTTGGGGCTAAAAGTTACATGGGTAAATTGGCACAAGAAAGAGAGTTGGATCGGTTGTGCTAAATTCTGAGGTTGGAAATGATATGCTACAAAAATTCTCAGACTTACATACCAGGCAATTTTTTCTCACTTCCTCTTGTTCCCCACAGACATTCACAGTCTTTGCCTGCCCTCCTGGACAACCTTTTCTGCCTGATGAAGCAGCGGCCTATAGTGGAGAACGGAGAGAGAGTGGATGGGTGCGACCAGAAGGCAGCCCTCACCATGTTCAACACCAAGCTACACATCACACCCATTGGTATGTTTGCATTTACTATACAAGTAGCTATGATTGATGGTGTTATGAAGAATAATACAGTAAACCAGTTGGTAGATTATGATACAAAAAATCTTATTCATTCATACAGTAAACGGGTTGGAGTTCAGACACCACACAAATCCAGGAGTGTTCTTGGAATAATGAACACAGCTACACATCTTGGTTTGTCTGTCTGCTGTGCAATGATGATGATGTACTTAAACATAATCTAATCCTTTACTCTATCACACAGCTACCCCAACCTCCCAACAAGTGTCACAGCTGGCCTGTAAGGTATACTTTGAATGTTTGAGATGCATACCAGCAGCAGTAAGACATTGGTTCAGCTCACTCGACCGACAACGCCAGCTGTTTATCGACAACTTCACTGCTTTGTATGTCTCCCCACTTCTCATTGCAGAGGAGATGGCTGGCATCAATAGCTCAACCATCAAATTTAGTAATATGGCAGTGAGTAAAGTCCTGCTGTTGTTGATGTTCCTTTAGCTGCATAACCCAATTGCCCCCAGTCCATGAGGAATGCCATTGCTTGGACCAGATTCTCCCATGTGGCCCTTATGGAATGTGTGTTGTTTTGTCCCTTTAGGATTGCATACAACACTCGTCCAGCTACTCAGTCTTAATAAGTTTTATTTGCTAAGCCAAAATACTCCTACCTATATCAAACTAATTAGGTAGGAGTATTTTGGCCTAGCAATTAGAACTTATTAAGACTGAAAAATTCCACGTCTTTGCATGCAGCTGTTTAAACTTCCTTCCCCGTATGGTCCCTTCAGGGCTGGTCTCATGGAAGATACGGCCCCACTTGTAGCTCTTGTGGTAATGTGGACTTGGGCCCACAGCACTTGCTGTGGGATCAAAGACCTTCCCCCCCAATCTCCCTGGTGGTTGGAGGCCCCCAGACTCCCTGGTCCAGTAAGCTCTGGTTCCATTTCCATGGGATGTACTTCGGTAGCCCAGGCATATAGGGCCAGCCCCTCCTTTATTTTAATTTGTTTTGTAACTGCGACCAGAGTGTACCAGGGGTCTGTGAGGCAGGAGGCCATTCTGCCCCGGGAGAACATCATCAAACCAATAATATACCTATAATAAGTCTATTAATAGTGGTGTTCCTCAGGGTTCTGTTCTATCACCCACCCTCTTTCTCCTTTTCATTAATGACCTTACCTGTACCTCTTCCCCTATCCACTCCTATGCCGATGATTCCACCCTACACTACTCCACTCAGTTTGATGACCACCCATCCCAGCAGCTCCTCTCCATATCACGTGATGATGCAATAGCGCGCCTGACTTCTGATCTATCCCTCATCTCCAACTGGGGCAGAGAGAACTTGGTGGTTTTTAATGCCTCTAAATCTCAGTTCCTTCATCTTTCAACTTTTACTAATCTTCCTGATGACTATCCCCTCTCCTTCAACGACACACAACTTGATCTTTCTCCTTCCCTTAATATTCTTGGAGTCTCTTTCTCTCATAATCTCTCCTGGAGAGATCATATTACCTCTAGCTAAAACCGCCTCAAAGAAGTTGGGTGTGCTGCGCAGATTCCGTGCATACTTCACCCCCACACAGTTGCTATCACTGTACAGGGGTCTCATCCACCCCTGTATGGAGTATGGCTCTCATGTGAGGGGTGGCTCAACCTTCACAATACTCCTGGACAAGGTGGAATCAAAGGCCTTTTGTCTCATCAACTCTCCTCCTCTTACCGATTCACTACAACCTCTCTCTCTTTGCCACAATGTTGCATCACTTTCTCTTTTCTATCACTAATACACTGAACATTGCTCTTCTGAACTCTCTCAATGTATGCTTCCTCTCCTCAGGAGAGCATGCAACACTCGCCAAGCCTCTCGTTCTCACACCTTTTCTGTCCAACTCCCTAATGTAAGAGTTAACCAGTACTCTCAATCTTTCATATACACAACTGGTCAACTCTGGAACACTCTACCTTCATCCATCTTTCCACCTTACTATGACTTCTGCTCCTTTAAACGCAATGTGTCTAGGCATCTCGAACGAAATTGGACATGATTTTGGACCACTCTCGCACTGTACTACGCAGGTGGGGACGACGAGTGGGCTCACAGCCTTTAGTCCTCATCTTTCTAGATATATAAAAAAAAAAACTAATCATGTACTGTTACTCGCCTCAAGTTAGTCCATAGTGTATTTTCATTCCTGCCTCCTTGTGATAGGGGCTCTCTTACATGGCAATGTGTATTTGAATTCTTGTACAGTACTCGATTATATATTCAGTAATATATATATGAAGTGACATCACTCTCCACCCTTTCCCTTTACCTCTCCTTAACATACAAGTTAATCTTCCTTCTCCTCCTTCATTCACTCCCACAGACCCTTCTCCATTTCCTCCCTCTCCCACACCAATTGGATCCACGTCTCTCCCACAGATCCGAACCCGTACCCACGCCCGGGAAGTGGTGGCGTCTTACTCCATCGATGAGGGGAGCGGAGACACATCAAAGGTGATTGAGTTGACCTTGCGCCTGGCCCCCAACCACCCACTGTCAATGGTCACTGTCGAGAATCATCGCAGGGTCGGCGTATCCCTTGCTCAGTGGCGCAACTGGCTTCTCGGGGTAAATACAATGTGTAGGACTCCTTTCTTCATCATTATCATCATCATCAATACCCCATTTCCCATTTCTCAAGAGGTGGGAATGCATTTTGTCTCAACTCACAAAACTCTTTCATCATCTTGCTTTCCATGTCTCAGAATTAATAATGAGTTGTCCCATCACATGTTGTCTAATCACATTTTGGCTTAGTTCATTTCATTCCATATGTGAGAAAAGTCTTGTTAATAAAGTTAGGTGCAGTGAAAATAAGAAAAAGAAATTACAGTATTGTTTAACATAAGTTAATGATTAATTAGCATTTTATGAGTCTTTCCTTTCATACAATTAAAAGTTTCAGCCTGAAATCTGTCACTTACAGACTCTAGATCTAATACTGAATAAACACAGAAATCTCTCCCCTCCTCCACCCTCAGCTGAACATGATGTTACAACACCGCAACACACCACTGCTGCAGTCGCTGTTATTCTGGCGCAGTAATGTGGACCAGAAGTTCCGTGGGGTGGAGGAGTGCTACATTTGTTATTATGTTCTCCATGGCACCAACCACCAGCTACCCAAGTTACTCTGTCGCACCTGCAAAAAGAAATTCCACTCAGCCTGTCTGGTGAGGAGAATAAGTTGTTTGAAAGAATGCCCATTTAGAGTTGGTTGTTGGTAATACAGTTTTAACAGGATTTAGTATGGATCATCTTTCTTTTTGTCTCCCATTATGGTTATATATTTGTACCAGGAATTGTACCAGGCCATATTTCTTTTACTTTTAAAGCATCTGTCAGACAACTGATGAAATTCCATGATCTTCTGATCCTAACTTTTCTCTCATGTCCAGGTTTCATTATGTTTTTTCTTTTTCCTCAGTACAAGTGGTTCAACAGCAGCAACAACTCCACTTGTCCACTGTGCAGAAGTCTTTTTTAAAGGTGTTGTTCCTGCTTCACCACCAAGTAGGTACAGTGTGCCAGTCTTTCATGATAATATATATATATGATAGTATATATTGGGGGTGTAGGGAAGTGGCGTCCCCATTGCCTACCCCTCACTGCTCTCTCCTTAATTTCTCCTTCCATACTTCCATGTTTACATAGAACTGTACCCAGGTACTTACACTACTTCACTTCCTCCATCCTCTCACCTTCTAGAGTCTATATTGTTTCTTGAAAATGGATACACAGTAACCCTAGAGCATAGTTACTGTGTATCCATTTTCAAGAAACAATTTGTTCATGTTAAAGTTATTGTGATGCTTTACTCATTTGTACTCACTGCCTCTCATAAGAATGCTCCTACTTTCAGAGTCTCCTGCCCTCTCAGAACAATATGTGTGGCTTGCTGTACCCACAAGTTTTTGTGTGACCAAAGCATTTTATTGGATGGTGAAAGAAAGCTAGCCGTCTACATTTTTCCTGGCTGTAGAGAAATGGTTATCAAATTGGGGATTGCCCCTTCCACTCCTAGGTGGGTACCAGAAGACCCAAAGGGAGCTGCAAGTAGTCAGAGTGAACTTCTTTCTGGTTTTTATTAATTAATGTTATTAAAAGAAGAAAAAAATGCATATTACACATAAAGGAATGTACTGACCAAATGGCAAATGTAGCAGCATGAAGAGTGGATTTGACATACAAAGCATGCCATGTGTATTAACCCATGAGAATAATAATGGAAGTAAAGTGTTACAAGTATTCTTCATGAATATGTTTTGAAACTCGGACAAAAGTCCAGAATGTTCTTTCACTTCTCCAGCAGGTCAAGTCAAAATGACTCCATGTTTGTGGTTTTGCTGAAAACCTTCTGTTAAAACCAAATAACAGTAATCAACCACATCAACCCTCACATCGAAGTGAGAACAGAGGTAAAAAAGAAGTTAAAATGAGAGAGAGTAATGTTGATAATACTGCTTTTGATGTGAAAAGGAGACACTTTCCATACTAAATTATTATTATTATTATTATTTTATTACAGTATTATAATCATCATATAAAGTATTCATTACAGTACTTGTTTTATCTCTAGTTGTTACTACTGTTGTATCCTTGGCTACCTGTCATAAACAGTATCCATGTTTGCTTGGTATTTTCTTAAGATTTTTGCTTATTCAAAGCATTAATCTAATTTAATTTGAAAAAATATGAGAGTGTACAAACCTGTAAATATTCATATATTATATTTACTAAAACAGAGTAGTAACCATTTGATGCATAGTTGTTACTTCATTCAGAGTTGAGTACAGTAGTACTGTGTGTGTTGTGATAAACTTGGTATCTACTCTGTTGGATCTCTAAATTTATTTTTTCCATTCATATTATGCCAAAAATTTCACTTTAGTAACAATAGAAATAGAAATACTGTAGATATAGACTACTACTATGTAAAACAATGTGTACAGTTAAGATGTATATTCCTCTTGGTATGTAAAGGGAAAATATAAAGAAAATAATCACACTTATTTCAGATAAAGCCTTTTATTATTTTCATTCATAGCAGTAGTGCAAGTGTAGCCATGGGATACAAAAGGCACGTGGTGGTCTAGTGGGTTAGAGCGCATGAGTGAAGTCTCGTACCTTGCCAGGGTTGGAGGCTCAGTGAGGTACCCAGGAAGTTTTCCCAGTGTTATGCCACCTCTGGTACATGGTTGGCCTTCCGCCCCTCAAATGACCAGACCAAGGTAGCCAAGCCTCAGGCCCGTACACCTCTGAGTGAGGTATACTATAGCCTTTGCCGCTTCTGTATTTTTGTCATCCTAATTGTTCTCCTTTACTTTTTATTTTCTACTCACTCCTTTTCAATCCAACTCCCTATTGCAGGAGTGAATCAGTACTCTCAATCTTAGGTGCAAACAACTGGTCAATTCTGGAACACTCTACCTTCATCCACCTTTCACCCTTACTACTATATCTTGGCACCTCAGGATTTTTGCTTTTAGTGCCCAACTTCTGCAATTTTAAAAAGAAAATTAATGTATGCATCCACACATCAGTACGGCACTGTAGCACACACCAAAAAACAACAATTGCTTCATGAAATGCCATCACCAGAGTACCATATGACAAAAACAATGTAGCTAAGATACTAACAGACCTAGAACACACACGCTTACTCGATATGCTCCTTTTCAGCACTAGTCATGGAGATGACATTACTGGAGGTAATGACAAGTCATACTGCTCATAATGTGCTCAAAACTCATGAGTCAGAAAAGTAAGAAAAAGGTTAAATAATAAGAAAAAGTTTAAACAATATTTAAAGTCATAGGAAGTAATAATAAGAACATTATAAAGTGGAAGAAAATTTTGTCCAAAATATAGAATGAATCCAATACACTATTGTTTCATATAAAGGTGAGCGTGTTGACCAATTGTCTAATCTCTCACCTCCTTACCTGTTCAGACAGGGGAAGATAAATACATACTACAACACTTTAATTAAGGTCCACAACCATAGCGTACAAACATTGGAGGGCACTGTATATTGGAAAGCCCGGTTCAGGCCATGGCCTTCCTGAAGAGCTCGGGGCTGCTCAGCTAGACAGCTTGAGGAACTTCAACAACAACACTTTAATTATCTCTTATCATAATCAAATCTGTTACATTGTAGAAAACTGTTGTTGAAATACTCCCAACAAACCTGAAAGTGGTCCTAATAACGAGTGCCTTCCTCAGGAGCTCGGGGCTGCTCGGCCAGACAGCTTGAGGAACTTCAACAACAACAAGAAGTGTAGAAAATGGTTAGGGTTACATTAAATGGAATTGACTGGTACTATGACTAATGCTTCTCTACACATGTTAAGGGACATGAAATTATATAGGTGAACTAGAAACTTTTGGCTTCACATCGCCTGTACCTGTTTGGAAGGTTTGGTCCACAATACAGTGTAACGAGGGAAATGCCGTTACTAACAGAGGTGTATAGTAGACTCCAATACTAGGCACGGATATATTCACAGAGTAGGACACAGGTAAATATATAAGAGTGAGCCCAAGCACAAGGTGATTACTTCTGCTTGCCTGACTGCTAGTGTTGCTTGTAGAAGGTAGTTGCTTTGCTTGTATGAGGTAGTCGTGTTGCTTGTAGAAGGAAGCCGTGTGCTGCTCGAGGGTGACTGTACGGTAGCCTGCAGGTCGCGGTGGCTTAGCGTGGTGTAGTGAGGTGCAGCTGATTGGCTGGTTGAATGGGGCGCCATTTTTGTTCCAACTCGTCTCTGCATGCTAGCAGGTTCAGCACAATGTATATTTTGCCTTGACTATGATGCGTGACTGATTACTCAGTAGAATGCTAAGAAAAACCCACTTTTTATAGACAAAAGTATTTAATATGGACGTTTCGGAGGCAACTACCTCCCTCTTCAGCAGTACAGAGTTGAATGAAACATGAAAGGAAAATAAGTAGCTGACAGGGGGAGGGAGGGACAAGGTGTGTTCTGATGACAGACAGACCACACCTCACCTCACCTCACCTCACCCAACCGACCTGACCTGGCCATTCTTCAGGGACCCGACGCCACATCTGGGAGGGATTTGACCACTAGTGCTCTCATTAATGGATCTAGTTTGAACAAAATGCCAAATTGTATGGTGACGAATCAGTAATATGATACAGACTTAACCATTCCATCGCGACAACAAATTCCCTCATATTTATGTAAACAGTAGTGTGTAAACTTTGGTAATACCAATACGGAAACAATTTTCATACAAAATTTAATTAAACTAACCATAGTGTCAAAGGTTTCACAGATACCATAAACACATGACTACTGCTGTCGTCTTTCAGACAGATTCAGTCAAATGTCTTGGTTTAGTAGCGTTGTCTGGCAACTCGTCACGTCCTATCATGTGCTTTAAATAACGCCTACATGACGTATAATAGGATTTATAACTTCAGGTATCTTTTAGTATTTAAAAATATATACCTGTATATGGAATAAATGCAATTTTCGTCAACATTTTGCCCACGAATGTCAGCGGGAGATTACTTGCTGGTAATATCTAGCAACTATACATTTTCTCTATACTAACGTGAGAGGTATCGCGGTAAACACAAAGTTTGAGCAAAGATGGCGGCTGTCCAGTCTCACTTATAAAGGGTCTCTACCAGGTATAAGTGGCAGAGCTTGGGTATATGATAGCAGCGGCTGGGCTCGGTTGCAGGCTCAATCGCTAGTCAACAGGTGAAGACTGAAGACTCACTAGTCGACAGGTGAAGGCAGGGATGCACAATTGTAACATAGAGAATGGAAAAACCTAGTGCTTGGATCACTACAACAGTTTCCATTAACATTTGTTGTTTGTTTAAGGGGAGATTGTCTTGTTGGTGAATTGGAAGGCTACCGATTCCTCCTGACTTTACCAAAAGATGCCCTCAATGGTACTAATAGGCCATAGGGATCTGTTTCCTGGCATAGTATTGAGACCTGGGTCGCGTCGCATGACATAGTAAATACTATATACTTACCACACACACACACGCTTCGTCTGAAATATAATCCAGAATGGAAGTCGAGGCCGAAATTCAAACCTCTTATTTCTTCACTAATTTTGGACTTTTTTTCCACCGTGAATTTTAATGAAGAATTTGTACGTAAACGCCAGTCTTATGGGGAAGGTATGAGAGGAAACTGGCTGTGAATGTACACTCGCAATCCAAAATATGTATCCAGGCTTGCTTCGAATAGCCTGATCGAGTATTAAGAGAGCTCAAGCAAATATGAAACAGGATAAGCGTTGTAATTGGTTCACAGTAGTATGTCAAATTATTCGAAACTTCAACAAGACCTGGATACAAATTTTGGATTGCGAGTGTACCCATATCTTAAACTTATTAGTAGACAGCTACATGTGTCACCATTTCCTGTCATTATTGTATTATCTTTGTTTGCAATAAGGAGCTGCCAAGAACTGGGCCAACAGGTCTTCTGGAGTTTCCTAAATTCTTATGTTGTTAACTTGTTATATAATGCTGATCTGGTTCACTGCAATGAAAGAATCTAACTGTATATTAGGAGTTCTGGAGGTGATCGAGGTTATTGACAGATCCCAAGTGTTCTCTGCTCCCCAACAAGATCATTACATGCTTCAGTGGCTCCATGGGGTTACTGACCTCGCTTTCGTCTCTGTGTGTGTGTGTTCTCTCTCTCTCTCTCTCTCTCTCTCTCTCTCTCTCTCTCTCTCTCTCTTCTTCATTTGTCTCCACTTTCCTTCCACAGTATTTCCTTCGTGCTTGCTATCCCACCTGTCTTTCCCTACACTCGTACCTTCCCTACGTCAGGAACTTGAGGTATAACTATAGATGTGGTCTTCTTTCATACTCAATCACTCAATAATTCTTCCCTCTTTCATTAATTTTCTTGAAGTCGCTTTTTCATAATTAAAATACTTTCCTCCGACCTTAAAGTACTGTGACTGGATGTTAAACGGAGCATATAGAAGATTGTTGTCCTGTGCAGCATAATATAGTTACCGAATACATTTAGTTCGTGTCTGGCTGAAGTGCGCGTATTGCTAGAAAGGAAGACCAGCAGCAGGAGTGTAAACTAGAAAACAACACTTAATTCTATTAATGATGATAGAATTCTCGTAAAATATGTTTTTTAGCTTCTTAATTTAATGAAACTACATTAGCTCATCTGACAGCCACAAACATTAATTGAAGTAATTATTATCTACTAATTTACGTAGAAAATTACCTGTATTAAACTATAATGAAATATTTTTGTGAAAATTATAATCACATTCATATTAATCTTTGCCTCTTAGGATGTAAACAAATTTAAATCAAGTGATAAATATTCAAATAGGTATTTTCTTCCCATCTCTATTTATACGCTGTGTCAAGTGTTTGGGAATGTTTGGGGACCACCGCTCCCTTCCTTAGTGGCCTGAGGTCACGTAGTTGAAAAAGTATAATTCATTCATATTGATAATCTCTGACATATTCATTACATTAAGAATATATTTCCAATACGAAGAGTAATACTGGAAATAATAAACGTGCCAATAATTAATAGATATTGTTAATTACGCCATGAGGCAGATGATGAGGTGGTCCGTGGTTCAAATGGCATTATCGTGGTGGCCTGGGAGCTGGGGATCGAAGAGGACGAGTGGTGCCAGATGATCCACCGTCAGTCTCGTCAGTCTTTGTTGTGACGTGGTTAGGGGAGGTAATGCACATCATATCTTGTAGCCTTCTCTCATTCCACTCTTATTTGTGATTTTATTCCCTGCCCTTGTGTGTGATATTGTTATATGTCCCACCGTGCCTATCATCCGTCACATCGAGGCTCTGGCTGGCTGCAGGAAAAACAGATATATTTTACCTCGACAACAGTAAGGTAAGCAATTAAACAGATAACCTAACTTAACCTAACCTAAACCCAATAATTAAACAGATAACCTAACTTAACCTAACCTAAACCCAATAATTAAACAGATACCTAACCTAACCCAATAATTAAACAGATAACCTAACGTTAAACCCAATAATTAAACAGATAACCTAACCTAACCCAATAATTAAACAGATAACCTAACTTAACCTAACCTAAACCCAATCATTAAACCGATACCTAACCTAGCCCAATAATTAAACAGATAACCTAACTTAACCTAACGTTAAACCCAATAATTAAACAGATAACCTAACTTAACCTAAACCCAATAATTAAATAGATAACCTAACGTTAAACCCAATAATTAAACAGATAACCTAACTTAACCCAATAATTAAATAGATAACCAAACCTAAACACAATGGTTTCTTGAGGCGACTTTGTTCATCCTTCTTTTAATTATTATTATTATTTTATAATATTAATTATTATCATTTCACGTTCGACATTCTTGATTGGTAATTATTTTGGCAGGTGAATGAATACGTGGTGTTGTTGGTTTATACATTCCTTGGACCCTATTATCTCACCCTTTGCCAAACTGTGCTATAGCGCTTTATTTTGTTTGTATGTGCTTGCAGAGTTTCATGCTTTTGTTTTTGTTTATATGATTAGCATGTTTGGTTTGACACGGTAGGTTGATGTGTTTGTGTGTGTTATAATTGAATCTGGATGTAGAGAGTCTGTCTATTAAAAGTCAGTGGCTTATGAATTTTAAATTAAAATACTCCAAATTAATTAGGTTGTGTGGGATTATTAAATTTGCAAATACCTTTGGTCCTACAGAATAGAGAGACTTGTTGTTATTTTAATGTTATTAAATGTCAACAACTTATAGTACCACAGTAAAATAAAATTAATAAACGATGTGGAAATTCTTGTTATTGATAAATTTCTACCAAAAATGTATGGGTATAAACAATTTACATAAATAAATTTATAGTGTGTGCGGGGAGGGGGGATTTATCAAGCCTGGTTTAATTTTATTTTTTGTAATTAAAGACAATTATACCGTACTTTATATTGTAGTAACCAATTGGCATAGGCTATATTCAATACCGTATTCATATTTTCCTGTTGGTTTCCTTCCTGTAAGACACCACCACGATGTTGGTCTCTTGTGTCAGTGGGAATCTTTCACAAGTTCATATCCTGAGTGTTTTCATGGATACTACTTTCTGTAGGCCTGTTCACTTCGATAGCTATTATAAAGATGCACCATAAACCACTTATATATTCATTTCACTTAATTAAAACTGGGTAGCGAATGTGTAGAGACCTATGCAGTTGTTTCTCAACGAATGTGGGACTCGTCACTAACCTCATGTCAATCAGCCTCCCCCACCATTGCAACTCGCCTTCTTTCTATCCGCTTAAAATGTGGTCAATACACAAAGTGCTTGGGCGCCCCTTCGGACCCCAGCCAATCCCTCTCCTCCCTTCGTTCCTTCTTTTTACTTCGTGTTTACTGTCCCCCTCCTCCTTCCCCGTCTCTTCCCTCGTGGTCCAAGGTCTATCTGGCCTAGCACAGTCTTCTTTCTTCACCCTTTATGGACTTCCCTTCCTATAATAAACATTCAGGTAGCCTACGTGGTAAACAGAACCGATGATATGCCGCGAGGTGATAGATCTCTCGACAAGAGGTCATATTTTATGTGAGTAACTGTACATAAACTGCCTCCATGAAGGTTAGGCTAATCGTGTAGGCTATAATATACAGTATAGTGAAACAATTAATTGTGTGCTTTTTGCAATCCAGCCTTCCCATAGCTTAACACCACGCCCCTCTCCCATGCATGATATCTGACGTCGATACACTATTACCAAGAGATCATTGTTATATAAAAACCTAGGGTAGACCTTTGTTTGTATTCAGGTCTCCAGTTGTGGTTATTTTGGTCGACAGGAAGTTACAAGTCGTATGATAGTACTAGGCCTAGTTGAATGTGTGTGTACACAATTGCATGGCTTCTTTGGTATTTTAAAATTTGAGTTGAACTGTGTGTGTGTAGTACTTACTTGGCTCTTTGGGTATACAGTATTACAATTTGAGTTGGGGTGTATGACATCGTGTCCTTGAGACTACAATTGTAAGTGGCTCTTAATTAACTAATGCTCACCACATACAGTAGCCTAGTTAGACTCCTCACGTGTCTGCATAGTTTAGTATGTCGCCTGGCTGCAGTATCCTTCCTAGTCTAGTAATATGGTACTTGTAATGATTTATAATGGCTTGGTCTAATCACATAATTACTCATTGCGACAGTCTTCACATGACTAGATAGCAAGCCTATAGTAGATAACGTGATCAGTTTATTTGGTGCCTCACAGTAATATGTCTATTCTTAGAGCTCCGGTAAGTTAAAGGTTCTGACACAATAATACCTCTCTCTATTTCATTGTAGTTTTCGGCACTTAACTCTCCTTAACTTCATCTCGTAGCACCTCTATTTCTCGTTTCTTTTTTCTCGCAACTATGCTTCAAGGGAAGTTGGGCCAAGGCAGTTATTTATTCTGGACACTGATAAAACTTGTTACTATCAAACTGTGTTTTTTGGAGAATAGTTGTGGAGATTATGTTTATACCAGATTTCACGGAGACCGTGTTCATCCCCCCTCCCCCCCCCCCGAAAAAAAAATGTCCTGTAGGAAAAAGGGTGTTGCTAGCTGTATTTCAAAAGGGTCACACATCCCAAGGACTTCCCTGGGAATATTTTGTGGTCAGACTCTACGGAAACCTAACGCCCGTGTTGAAGACGATCTAACAAGTTCAGCTGTTATAATCGTAGATTCTGGGAAGTGGGCTAGTTAGTAGTGCTAATTGGTACTGATTAAATTGTACTGTCACGTGACTTGTTGAGAAGTAAGTCTCGTGATTACACTGTAGCCTATACAGTATGGTCACGTGGTTTACTATACAATATTGTCATGTAAGTACATTGGTAAGTACTCTGTATGTCATGATGTAATATTGGATACCACGTAACTATACAGTTTTGCATGTCATTTGACGGGATTACATTGTATGACTAGAGAGATGGAATAAGATAATAAAGGAACAGGAGATAGTAAGGGAAAGGTGTACAGTAGAGTGAATTTGATTGGTTAGTAGGTAACGGTACGATGTGTCATATGCTCTCTCTCTTGGCAACAACGTTAAAGCTCTCCTGATAATACCAGACAGGAAAGAGCTGGCCCTTCCCTTTTATCTTTGAGCCATTCGTGCACCTCTCTCTCTCTCTGGATTTGGTGAAGTGTACTGTTTCAGTCTAAACCTCAAAACAATGTGTAAGAAAATATGAAGGCATGGAGAAGCAAGTAAAAGAAGCCAAGCGATGATTATAAACTGTTGCCTCACATGTGCCTCACTCATGCATGACAGGTTGAAGGGTTTAATGGCAGGGATAGCCTACCAGCTCCTAGGCGTTTAGGCAAACGTGTAACTAAGGGGAATAATTCAGGAGACGGATGATAAAGGAAAGTCAGTTGGTCGTTGGACATGGTAGTGACAGTTTGAAGTAGGTTTATACTTTTTTCTTAATAATAAAACGTAACAAAAGCTAGACTATTGTACTTCACTATAGGTACAGGAAAAACAATATCAAAACCTCCAAAATTTGCCTTCAATTAATTGTGAAAAGCTGCTATATAGGCTGGTCTTATTTCGTTGGTGGTTCCAATACAAAGTGTCCGGCCACCACAGTGTTCTTCTTCTCCCATTGTATCATTATAGTTCACTAACAGACAAGAAAGGCCAGAGAAATCATTTGTGCTTGACTTTGCCTTACTTTAGCCATAGTTTCGTAATCATATATATTTCTTATAACACTAAAAGTAAACATTCTTAATACTGTATATTAGGCTGTGTAAGTCTGTGGTAAGATTGGCTAGAATAATTCTATACTCTACTCGAATAATGAGGCCGAAGTTGTGAAATTGCCAGTAAATATATCTGATGCAGTTGTAATTGCGAGTGTTATCGGTGTTATTTGCCTACATTTAAGATACATGATGTTTGCCTAGGCTACAGAGCCCAGTGAAGTTCACAGAATTCTTGTAGCGTAAATAATTATCGTTGCTTTGGTTTATTTCGTGGCGTTAGTGGCTATGCCTGAATAGCCTATTTTACTAGCCTTGATATGTAACCTCTATATTCATAGGTGCATTCTTCTGGATGTGCGTGTAAGTATTCAAATATTTGTGTGTTGAAAAATAGCGCGTCAAAATATATTTACCCATTTCCTCAGTTTGTTCTTTCGTTTACAGTTTTCGTTGGAAAGCCAAATCGATTGAATGTCTGTGTGCTTAGCTTAGATATACGTAGGTAGTAAATGGTATAATACCTGTACCTCGATACGGTATATGCAGACTACACTCACAGACACAACACCACACAAACCCTCTATCACTTAATATTACATCACCTTAATGACCAGTACGAAGTCAATAGACGTTAGGCCTAAGCCCCAATAACCAAACAAAAATCCAAACCGTATGTCCCGTTTCTGGTTTGCTTGCTGTTGTTATTTTATCTCCCCACTTCTAATCCATTCCACTAACCTCGTTCGTTCCCAAAGAGAAAACGTGTTAAGGATAAGAAGAGTATGTAGGTCAAGGGGTAAGTGAAAAATATAAACGTGAGAGGGAGGGCGACAGGTGACTACATTATGAGAGAGAGCGAGAATTAACGGAGCAGGTGCATTTTCGCCTGGTGAAATTAGCAGTTATAATTTTATAGCCTACATTGCACATACGGGAGGCACACACACACTTGCATAATTGTGGATTGGAATTCCACATAAAGTAGGACATAATTATGGATCATGTAACTCGTACTTTGGGTACAGGAGAGCGCCCCCCCCCCCCCTCACACTTATTAATTTAACGTAAGGTACTTTATTTACTCTGAGCCTTGAATGCGTTTGACCAGACATAAGGCGACAATGCTAACACCACTGCATCAACTCTTTGTTACAAAAATAAACATAAATAAATTCCAACACCTACACCAAGAGTCACCTCATTTTGGCTACAGCTTTGGCGAGCATGTGTGTGTATTTAGGAATGCACTTGCTTGTCAGTACAGGAGTTGTTCGTTGTGTCCTTGAAAGAGAGGGCATAGGAGATTTGTGTCAGGGAATTGTAGCTTTGTCCTTGAGGTAGTGTGTGTGTGTGTGCAGGGAAGGAGTTATACACACACCAGGATGTTTCTAGATATGTATGTGTTTGGGGGGGGGGGAGAAGTTACACACACACACACACACCAGGATGTTTGTAGGTGTGAGTGTCGGGAAGGAGTTGAGCAGCACACAGCAGGAAGTTTGTGTGCGTGTGAAACAATCTCGCTGAGGGTGAGGCATTTATGATAGTGTGAGTGTGAGTGAGGGAAAGTTTAGCTTAGCCTATACCTAGTCTTCCAGCTCTGCTTGTGTGTGTGTGTGTGTGTGTGTGTGTGTGTGTGTGGTCTTGATTTGCATGGTTTGTAGCTCATATGAGCGTAACTTGTATAGGTTATACACACAACCATGCAGTAGGCAAGTGACTCGTGCTTCCTGTCTCAGTAGTCATGGTTTGAGATTCCTAAGTGCATACAAACTGTGAAAGTTGTGACCTGAATCGTACACACTGGTGGCATTGGATTCTCAGGTGTTACAATGACAGTGGTTAAGGGGGCGGTGTACAGTGTAGGTAAATTTGGAGTAACTTATTTCTCCAAACTATTCCAAGCAATAGGCTATCAGTTTTTTAAATTATCTGGTCCTGTTTCCTGGCAAACTTCGGAAGAATTAAATCACTCCAATGTGCCAAAAGTATCGTATTTTACTGTATCTCCTCTTGTGAAAATTAATGTTCACCATAGAGTGCACGTGGTGCCGGCGAGTGAGTTAGGGAAGACTGACCCAGTCACCCAGCACCAGCCAGAGACTCTTGTCGGTGATGATGGCGGGGGAGTTCCAAATCTTGCCTTTCATCTGCAGAGGAAGTGATATGTTAATTGTGCATTAAGCGTTGTTGTCATGTATACAGATGGCCTCTTGCTCCCATCATGTTAGGCAATCGAGACAGATGGCCATATATATATATATATATCATCCCTTGGTGGCAGGACGTGGTTCCTTTATGTTGACATGGACAGGCACGTTGTCAAAGCACTCTGTGGGTGTTATGGACGGTTTTCATCAGTGACGTTAGGTGCTTGTCAATTACTATATATAAACCCATCATATGACGCTCGCAAATCCAGTAGGCTACTGGTTGTGTTCTCTTAATACAGGCCAAACCACTCGCTTATTAACAGTGTCGTGTGTCTGTGTTTTTTGAGTTGTAACAATTTATACTTAAGTAGGCTACCCCTGTGTTTTAATAATGGAGAGATATTCCAATCAATTTTGGTAAGGTGCATCTTTAGTATACTGCTTGGATAGGTTATAGTGCATCATCATGGTTCAGTTTGACCATAGTTCGAACACGGTGCAAAGACCAGAGAACCAACATTTTAGTAGGTACAGGTAGTAGGCTCTGTACGGCCTTACACGTATTTCGCATGCTGGAAACTTGTCGAGATACAGGTTTTGCTTACAGACATTCATAATACATGCAAACATAGCCTTTCTAACACTAGCAATTTCTTTACACACACACACACACACACACACACACACACACACACACACCACGACCACTATAGCTTCCACCCTTTTAACACACACACACACACACACACACCACGACCACTATAGCTTCCACCCTTTTAACACACACACACACACACACACACACACACACACACACACACTTCCAATCTGCCCTCCCAGCCAGCCATGTGGTGAGGGAATTCATGGTTGTTATTCCTCCTTCCCGGAGAAGTTCATGGATCCTCCAGAGAACTGTACTGCTATTATCGGGGTCGTGATTGTGTGTGTGTTTGTTAAAAGGGTGGAAGTTGACACGTTATTGTATCAAATAACGTGTTCCTTTCCGATATGAATACTGGTACAATTAGGCCTATTTAGTTTTTATTCAGGTCCCTTTGTGTGTGAGTACGAGGATTGCTGATAAAGTATGTTCCTGTGTTGGCTTCCCATTGTACTGCACTGGTACCGTAACTCAGTAATAAACGTACATATTCGGATACGATAAGTCTTTCATTGTGGATGATGATGATAATAAAAATAATAGTAAGAGAGAGAGAGAGAGAGTACCTTTTATATCAGATACAGTACTGTACTCTACGTTACTGTGTGCTTACGTACCGTACCGTGCGAGCAAGTTTCATCACCTTGATCTATCACCTTGTCCTTCCAGCTTAATCATTCACCTTGTCCTACCAACCTAATCAGTCACCTTGGCCAGGCTGCCCAGAAATTTCTTATCCATCTCTACCCTATTTCATCATCATCATCATCGTATAACTAGATCACATTTCTCATTAGCCTACTACTATTTTATAGGACCAGTTATCACATTGTATTACCGGATTTTCTTTATTAATATTTATTCTGGGATGAATCTGGACCTTAATGCCATATTAGGTAAAGTTTTGTTGAGAAATAGCTACGTTGTTATAAGACAAACTTTCTCGCATATAACTTACGTTATATTACGTGAAGCAAAATTTTTATGGTAAAGGTGCTTGTTGATTTGGTTTGGCAACTCAGAGTTTTATTGTACTTTTGACTCCAAGGATATCCCAGAGAACTGAAACGTGCTGAATATAACATTATTAACCTCAACTGACGAGTTTATGTAACGCAACACTTAATATAAACCTAACACAAATTTATATTGCTTGCTGTATAGTTGAAGTAAGTAATGGATATGGTATGCAGATCACTGAGTAGGCTTATTAAAAACACTAAGGCAGAATTCGCCATTCTACTATATCAGGTATCCTACTCTCGAGCTCGTAGATTCGCGACCACGTACAGTACTTAGATGTGTATGTCATCTGAGCTAGTAACGCTGTGTGGGAAAGGTGTCATTGTATGCGTAAGATTGTATCATCCCGTTCCATTTAGCCTACTATGATTCCTCCCCAATAAATGTTACCAGCTCATATGACATAAACATCTAAAGTACGGGATTGCGAATTAGGAGCTCGAGTGTACGGTCAGCTTGAAATGCAAACTTACACGTGTTTATAGCATTGCTTCAAGGTTTGTTCTCATTTAGGTTATACACTGAGTAGTTCCGCCTCGTGG
>JAWQEG010002521.1:7500-41284 GCA_033782935.1 Petrolisthes cinctipes | reverse complement strand
ACTGGCTTTCCTTGTGCATTATAGACTATAAGATAATAATAATAATAAAATAAAGGGGGGATTCTCATGCATGTTGACAAAATTGGAAGGCTACTGATTCCTCCTTACTATACCACGAAACGAATTGTCCTAACAGGGGATCTTCTTTTGTTATTGTTTCGTGTTATAGTTTGGAGGCTTCACTACGATAGCCTTCACATTCTAAATAGACTATTATTAAGGTATTGAAACAGATCATGTGTTAATTTGTATTGTTTGTTATGAATGCGTGTACAATAAAGCTTCATGGTGATGTTGTTGGTACCGTAGCTTCTCTTCTGTCCCACTAGATGACCCACACCTTATTTATACACGTCACTATACAGGAGATACGAGGAGTTACACACACACACACACACACACACACACAGGAGATACGAGGAGTTACACACACACACACACACACACAGGAGATACGAGGAGTTACACACACACACACACACACACACACACACACACACAGGAGATACGAGGGAGTTACACACACACACACACACATACACACAGGAGATACGAGGAGTACACACACACCACACACAGGAGATACGAGGAGTTACACACACACACACACACAGGAGATACGAGGAGTTACACACACACACAGACACACACACAGGAGATACGAGGAGTTACACACACACACACTAACACACTAGATGAGACAGTGGATCTTCGTGGTGATGATGTTGGTACCGTAGCTTGTCTTCTGTCCCACTAGATGACCCACACCTTATTTATACACGTCACTATCACTATTACTGTCCACTTCTTCGTATAGATAATGGTATAATACAAATCCTTACAATAACAACAGTTCAAAACCAACGAGGGAATACTGTACTTAATTCATTCATACAATTAGCTTTATATTGTTTTCAGAGTGTGGTAAAGAATTAAAGAACTATTAATGTTAACAAATGTACAGTATACAGATGTGATAGCATATAAGAGAATAAGGTAATGTATGTGTGTGTGTGTGTGTGTATTTACATTTGGGAGTGTTTGTATGTGTATGTATGTATGTGTGTATATTTACATTTGGGAGTGTTTGTATGTGTATGTGTGTGTGTGTGTGTGTGTGTGTGTGTGTGTGTGTATGTATGTGTGTGTGTTTACATTTGTGTGTGTGTGTTTGTGTGTGTATGTGTGTGTGTTTACATTTGGGAGTGTTTGTGTGTGTGTGTGTGTGTGTTTACATTTGGGAGTATTTGTATGTACATGTGTGTGTACATGAGTTAAGTAAGGTGATGTGAGTGTGTGTACATTTGAGTGTGTTGGTGTTATGTACAGTATGTGTTGAAACTAAGATGCGTCTGTCTGTGTGTGTGTGTGTATGTGTATCTGTGTGTGTGTGTGTGTGTGTATCTGTGGGGGTCTGTGTGTGTGTGTGTGGTGTGTGTGTGTGTGTGTATTGTACAGTTTATGTATAATATTATGTACTCTTAAATAAAATGGAGAAAATAAACAGTACAGTGTTGATGACAAATCTGAAACAACCTATTCCTCTAAAAACTATTCCTAACAACAACAACAACAGTTTGGGTTTGGGTGGGCTGTCGTCCAGAAACCACCCGCTTCAGATCTCGGGCTTCGACTCAGGTGGACCAGAGACTATGGTATCCGAGTGTACAGTACATTGGAGCACCTTGATTCCTCCAAAGTATGCCAGGAAACAAACAAGACCAGAAGAGCAAAAATAATGGTGTTTTGTTTGTTGCTTGGAATAGTTTGGAGGAATCAGTTGCTCCAGATTTACCAACACTGTACTATCCCTTTGAGGGGGTGCGGGAGTAGGGGGACAGGCTTAGGGGGGACCTGGGGGGGTGAGGAATAGGGGGACAGGCTTGGGGTGGGTAGAAAGCCTGTCCCCTATTCCCCCCCCTAACCCCCCCCAAAGCCTGTCCCCCTACTCCCGCACCCCCCAAACCCCGCCCCCCCCCGACCCCCTCAAGCCTGTCCCCCTATTCCCGCACCCCCTTAAGGACCCTGTGATCGTGTATGAGACTTGGTGGCTTCTGATTCCTCCTGACTATGCCACGAAACAAACAAGCTCCTTCCATATAGGTGTGTGTGTGTTTCGTGGCAATATTTAAACGACTCATTTACCTCCAATTTTCTGCATGGTTACAACACGTGGTCCATTAATTAAGGAGAGATTCGTTTTGTTAGTAATAAATTGGAAGGCTACTGATTCCTCCTATCTATGCCAGAAAACAAACAGACAGACACCCTCAATGGTACTAATAAAGGATTTTCTGTTTCGTGGCCTAGTTTGGAGGATTTACACACCTTCCAATTCACCAACAACAACAACGAAAGAATCTCACTTTAATTTTTCACAACATTCAATATTGTGTTATGTTTTGTTTGTTTATTTTGTATGGGTTTTATAAAGTACACTATAATTATACTGTATATATATATATATTTTATATTATGGCTGGTAATATTATGGGGAGATTCTTTTGTTGGTGAAATGGAAGGTCTGTGTTGATTCCTCCAAACTATGCCACGAAACAGCAAATCCCTTAGTAGTACAGTCGTGGTCAATAACATATAATCATCCACATATGGGTATCTCAAACAATTTGCTGTATAATGTTTTCACGTTCTCATAATAATGATGTTATTGTTTTAAGTAGTGTGTAGCTGCTTGTAGTAAATTAAATTATAGTATTTAACCTAATTTATTGGAAAGTTTATTAGCTAAGGAAATGAGGAGAGCTGTTAAACTCTTACGTAAATTACCCTAATATAGATGATTATTTTTGACCACGACTGTACCATTGAGGGCGTCTGTTTTCTAGCATAGATAGGAGGAATCAGTAGCCTTCCAATTTTCAAACAAGATCAATTTTCCTTTAAACTTTATCATCGACGAAAACAATCTATAATTATTGGCATTTCAAACTAATGAAAACTGAGAAACGAAGATAAAGTTTAAGGGGAAAGTTTTGTGTTGGTAAATCTGGAGCCACTGCTGAATCCTCTAACTATTTTTCCAAGCAACAGATCACCATTATTTTTGCTCTTTTGGTCCTGTTGTTTCCTGGCATACTTTGGAGGAATCAAGGCACTCACTCCAATGTACCAAAAAAAAAAAGTATTACCACCTTTAATATGACCACCCCAATAATAAATGTCTTCACTACAAAGTATGATGATGATGATAATAATTATGATGAGAAATGGACGCCAGTTTGAGATAAATATATTCATAGAAGCAATTAATGGATTGTCTTACTTATTTCTACACTTCCTGTCTCTCCTTATATTATCATTAGGGGAAAAAATTAAGAGTGTTTGGGTTAGCAAGTACTGTATGTATGTATATATATGAATGAATACGGGTGTTCTAGTAGACCTATTTAATGAATAAACTATACACTATACACCAACAATATACAAATATGATCAATAAAAACTAGTATCCAGCACCACCATTGACAAGTCTACGATATTGTGCTTGTGTGTGTGTGTGGTCATTGGGTTCTCGTGAGTCCCGCCTACCCTTGTGTACTGTTGTCTGCCTATTGACTGACGCTACGGCGCAATGAAAAAAAAAAAAAAAAAAAAAAAAAAAAAAAAAAAAAAAAGTTTACAATATCAACAGTTGACAATAATATCAAGGGATGAATGAAGGAACGACCCAACGAGGTATTGATTGTTTAATAAAGGGGGAAGTATTGTGTTGGTTAATCTGGAGCAGCAACTGATTCCTCCAAACTATTCCAAGCAACAGAACACTATTATTATTTGTGTTCATAATTATGGTCCTGTTTCCTGACAACATACATACATTGGAGGAATCATTGCACTCTATTGTACTCAGAGAAGAGGAAAAAAATCGTTCACTGTTTCAAAATCTCATACTCAAAGAGGAAAAAAATCGTTCACTGCTTCGAAATGAGGCTGATACACTTTGTCGTGGCCAATAATGCAAACCTACGAACACGTGTAAACTCCTCTGAGATGTTGACGTGGCAAGAAGAATGGCGGGAACCAAGGTGTAGTGGTCAAGAAAGTGTATAGCAGGAGTCAGTCTGCTTCTGTCCCTCCCTGGGTGAGTACACGTCGCCTCGGTTGTAACTGAGGATTATCTTGAAGGTCTTTGCTTTTGCCGTGTGTGTGGGGTTCAGAGGGTGCAGGAAAAAGGGGACAGGCTTGGGGGGGTTTTGGGGGGTGCGTGAGTAGGGGACAAGCTTGGGGTGTGCGGGAATAGGGTAACAGGCTTGGGGGGGTTTTGGGTGGTGCGGGAATAGGGGGATAAGCTTGGGGGGGTTTTGGGTGGTGCGGGAATAGGGGGACAGGCTTGGGGTGGGTAGAAAGCCTGTCCCCCTACTCCCGCACCCCCCTAAACCTCCCCAAGCCTGTCCCCTACTCCCGCACCCCCTTAATCATTCGTGTAATTAATCTTGTTCCTGTGGTGGTATCTAGTGCTGTCATTTATAGAACATTGGAAAGAGAAATTATATATATATTATATATTAAATATTATATAAAAAAAAATTTAAAAAAAAAAAAATTATATATAAGAAAATGTTTTATATAAAAAAAAAATTTATATAAAAATTTTTTTTATATAAAATGTTTTTTATATAAAAATTTTTTTTTTATATAAAAAAAATTTTTATATAAAATTTTTTTTATATAAAAATTTTTTTTATATAAAAAATTTTTTTATATAAAATTTTTTTATATAAAAATTTTTTTTATATAAAAATTTTTTTTATATAAAAATTTTTTTTATATAAAAATTTTTTTTATATAAAAATTTTTTTTATATAAAAATTTTTTTTATATAAAAATTTTTTTATATAAAAAATTTTTTTATATAAAAAATTTTTTTATATAAAAAATTTTTTTATATAAAAAAATTTTTTATATAAAAAATTTTTTTATATAAAAAATTCTTTTATATAAAAAATTCTTTTATATACAAAATTTTTTTATATACAAAATTTTTTTATATACAAAATTTTTTTATATACAAAATTTTTTTATATACAAAATTTTTTTATATACAAAATTTTTTTATATACAAAATTTTTTTATATACAAAATTTTTTTATATACAAAATTTTTTTATATACAAAATTTTTTTATATACAAAATTTTTTTATATACAAAATTTTTTTATATAAAAAAATTTTTTTATATAAAAAAATTTTTTATATAAAAAAATTTTTTATATAAAAAAATTTTTTATATAAAAAAATTTTTTATATAAAAAAATTTTTTATATAAAAAAATTTTTTATATAAAAAATTTTTTTATATAAAAAATTTTTTTATATAAAAAATTTTTTTATATAAAAAAATGGTTTATATAAAAAAATGGTTTATATAAAAAAATGGTTTATATAAAAAATTTTTTTATATAAAAAAATTTTTTTATATAAAAAAATTTTTTTATATAAAAAATTTTTTTATATAAAAATTTTTTTTTATATAAAAAATTTTTTTTATATAAAAAATTTTTTTTATATAAAAAATTTTTTTTATATAAAAAATTTTTTTTATATAAAAAAATTTTTTTATATAAAAAATTTTTTTTATATAAAAAATTTTTTTTATATAAAAAATTTTTTTTATATAAAAAATTTTTTTTATATAAAAAATTTTTTTTATATAAAAAATTTTTTTTATATAAAAATTTTTTTTATATAAAAATTTTTTTTATATAAAAATTTTTTTTATATAAAAATTTTTTTTATATAAAAATTTTTTTTATATAAAAATTTTTTTTATATAAAAATTTTTTTTATATAAAAATTTTTTTTATATAAAAATTTTTTTTATATAAAAATTTTTTTTATATAAAAATTTTTTTTATATAAAAATTTTTTTTATATAAAAATTTTTTTTATATAAAAATTTTTTTTATATAAAAATTTTTTTTATATAAAAATTTTTTTTATATAAAAATTTTTTTTATATAAAAATTTTTTTTATATAAAAATTTTTTTTATATAAAAATTTTTTTTATATAAAAATTTTTTTTATATAAAAATTTTTTTTATATAAAAATTTTTTTTATATAAAAATTTTTTTTATATAAAAATTTTTTTTATATAAAAATTTTTTTTATATAAAAATTTTTTTTATATAAAAATTTTTTTTATATAAAAATTTTTTTTATATAAAAATTTTTTTTATATAAAAATTTTTTTTATATAAAAATTTTTTTTATATAAAAATTTTTTTTATATAAAAATTTTTTTTATAAGGGTCGAACAACTGTGCGTCTCCCTACAACACACATTTGTTCGAATCATCAAAGCTTGGTTAGTTGCGATTCATCGTGCCAAGGGATCAGGACACAATTTCTGACCGCGAGTGTACACTCGCAATCCAAAATATGTATACAGGCTTGCTTCGAATATTAAGTGAACTCAAGCAAATATGAAACAGGATAAGCAATGTAATTGGTTCACTAGTATGTTCGAAAATTCAACAAGACCTCTGGATAAAAATTTTGGATTGCGAGTGTACAGATAAATCAGCTGATGTCAGTCGGGTATATTGTTTTCAATGGACCTTTTTCTTGTTTCGTCCCATTCTCCCTCCAACCCTTCCCATTCTCCTTCACTTTGTCAGAGGGAGAATGGGAACAAGACAGACGAAATTGAATTACAAAAAAAATTGGCTTACCTTTGATATCAAAATTATAATGAAACTAGACATTGACGAGTGAGTAATCTATTATATTTTAGTTTGTTCACTCATTATATTGATCATATGAGCCAAATTACACCTTTAAGACTCGTAATGAACTAATTATATCTGAAATAATATTGATTTGGTTTTACAGCAGCCAGTTAGCGATTCTGTTATCCATTTTTTGAGGATTACCTATCAGTTATAATGGTGACGTAATTTGAGCTGTTATGACACTTTATAATGCTCTTAAACTTAAGTGAAGTGTCCTTCAATCCTGATGGAGGGGTATTGGCTGCAAAGATGGGTGTAATACTTTGAGTTTCAGCGCCCCTTCGAACCCGAGCCAGTCTCTCTTCTCTATTCCACAGTCCTCCCTTTCCTTCGTTTTCTTTCTAGCTTGTTGTCAGTTTCAAGCTTTGCCAGCCTTCCTTCAAGACCTCATGAGTTTTGTGGTTATCTGATTACTCTATGAATCCAAATAGTTTGTTCGATGTTTTGACAAGCTATGTATGTACACTCTATGAAATATTAATCTGCACTGTGACTGTATGATATAATATACCACAATACATGAAGCATTCTGAACCAAGTATTAACTCAGTCTGTAACAGTTATCGTTGCTAAGGGTGCCAAATTATTTTCATAGGGTGTACATTAATTAGGAGATAAAATGAACATACTTATATTCTTTGACTAATATGTATATATCCCACAGGTGGACTTTCGACCGTGACTGTTCATGATGTACCAGTAAATAGTTTGACAAAGTAAATTAAAGACAGAGGAGAAAAGTTTTGTCCAGTACCATAGAGGAAATTTAAATAGACAAAAAGAAATTGCAGAATCTTGTAAGAAATGTATTAAGACATTAATTCCTTGCCTGCTGGTGTAGAAGTGAATGATAAAACGTCCTGTATACAAACAAGCTGAGATAATAAAGTTACCAACTTGAAATGATCACTAGGTTTTATTTTACAAGTTCCTACCTTACTCTTCCTATATGCAAACTCCAATATAAAATTCATTAGTTGTCTGACATAAGAATAGAAGTCCAGTGTTATATAAAACAATTATTTTGACTTCAGCATATAATTATGAAAAGAATTGTTTGCTACAAGTGGAGTCAATACAAACATCAATGGTATATAATATTATAGTCTTGGACAAAAATAATCATGTAAATCTCTGACTCTTATTAAGTCCCTTCCACACGAGAGGCAAAAGACTATGGGCAGACACTGTTGCCAATTTTGTGGGTGGCGGGCACAAGTGGCCAATGGCTGCCAGGAGCCGTTTGATCTGGTAACAGTGGAAAATAAGTCTCTGGCTCATACAACACCGATACTGTTGCTGCCTAAAGTCCCTTCCACAAGAGAGGTAAAAGACGGCAGGCAGACACTGTTACCAATTTTGTGGGTGGGTAGGTGGCGGGCACAAGTGGCCAATGTGTACCGGGGACTGTTTGATATGGTAACAGTGGAAAAAAGTGAGAATTCCACTCCGTTGTTTGTTTCCCTCTCGTGTGGAAGGGGTTTAAAACAACTTGGTGTATGGGTTAAGAATTTGAGGCACCGTCGTAAGAAGGGAAGCTCTCTGACTGACCATCACTTATAACTGTGGTTGAGGACTCTGTGGGAACATGTGATAAAACAACACCACCACTCCTCACATCATCACCACTACTACTGACTTTACTAACATTACTTTTGTTTGTTATTCTACTATGAGACTCAACAACAACACCATCACTACTATAGCTTTCTGAAGGCATGACACTGTGTACATTTGTTGATGATGATGAACTTGTTGACACTTTTGATTCATCCATCTGAAAGGAGGAGCTAACTTGAGTCTCCTTGTTTTCCTTCACTATGCAACTCCCACCACCATCATTACCCTCCGATCTTCTCAACTTTGACGATGATGGATTGATATTAGGCGCCGCAATCAACTTTGACGAGGCATTTAATTGTTCCTTTCTGTCGTGCTTTTCAATATCAGTGTCTTTTCCACTAGTACAGGCCACCATCTGTAATAATATATCGATATCATCCTGGTCTTCCCCTTCTTGGAGAATCATCGTGGTGTCTGGTTTTAGGTATCCCCGTTCAACAAGAGATGCCCAGAACTCTTCCTTCTGTTTCTGCACCAGGTCAGCAACACTCATCATTGCAGCAGCTGGTGGTGGCCTTGATTCAGCACTAAAGGACATAATATTCTCATCAACAACTCCTCCTATATTCTCTTGTTCTGCTTCCCTGAATCTGAAAAACTTGGGGTGATTTTGTGATACGGTCTCCT
Source organism: Petrolisthes cinctipes (assembly GCA_033782935.1). Lineage (NCBI taxonomy): Eukaryota > Metazoa > Arthropoda > Malacostraca > Decapoda > Porcellanidae > Petrolisthes > Petrolisthes cinctipes. The sequence continues at coordinate 32,282 of JAWQEG010002521.1, read as the reverse complement.
CAGCTCTCTGGGAATGATGAAGATGGTTGTTGCTGTTACTGCCGGCGGCTTTTAAATAATTTGTACCACTCTTGCCACCAGATACACCTTGGCCTGAGTGAGTTGAATATGTTAGCTTGTCACCTGTATTAAGACTTGCTATGACCTCCTGTGCTTTCTTAATGGTAGATGTGAGTTTGTGGTCATCAGCGTTATTTTCCTCTTCGGTATTTCCTGACAAACTCTCGACCAGTATCAATGCCTCTTTTCGGTCTTCTTCTATTCTACACACTCTGGAAAGAAGAGTGAAAATTTGCAGTATAAAGAATAATACACCACTTTAATAAATAATAATAATAATTAAAATACATTCAGAAACACAAACAAGAAATGTGGTATATAAATCAGGATGTCTAACAAAGAAAAAATAATAATAAAAAAATAAATAATAATAAAATATAAATAATAATAATAATAACAGTAAATAAATAATCATAATAATAAAAATACATTCAGAAACACAAACAAGAAATGTGGTATATAAATCAGGATATCTAACAAAGAAAAAAAAAATTATATGTACGGTACTGTAGTTATGAAGAAGTTATGTGGGAATAATAATAATATCACCTTTGCAACATGAGTCTAACTTGGGCCGTGATGTAAGGAAAGTCTGGAGTGGGTTGGCTGTGGTGTTTATCACTTGGTCTCGTCTTGTCACTCTTCCTTGCATCAGCCTCTCCTTCCTGTGATAAAAATAAAATAGCTTTAGTAAATCCTAAATCAATACATGTCTAAATATTAGTTACTTGCACATGACATTATTAATTTATTTTTAACACTCTACCAAACAGTAATCACTTGTTATTCACTGCTGTTGTTATGGATGTAAATTGTGCTGTTTGTAATGAATATATTTACAGTTGGACACATGAATGGTTGATACAGCCCAGGTGAAAGATACTTGTCCCATTTGAGTAACCAGTGTCTATTATCAGGTAGTTGCTTTTTATTACCTTCCTCAATATTGACTTCTGCCCCTCCTAATTACCAACCTAACCTAACCTAACCTAACCAGTGTCTATTATCAGGTAGTTGCTTTTTATTACCATCCTCAATACTGACTTCTGCCCCTGATGGTGTCTCCTATTTGGCACTAAGGAACTTGATATTGGGAGAAATTGACCATCTTTCACTTGGGCTGTACCACCCATTCATGTGTCCAACTGTACAGTAAACCTACTTTGTACAGTCGACCTCAGGAATTCATACACAGAGCATTAGTTAAAAAATGGGTCTTTATTCTACATCTTGCTGTAGGGATTGATCTTCTGACTGATACAAGTATTAGCCAAATAACATTACTAAAACAGGTTGGTGTTAGGAAATTAACATACTAAATATTCTAGTTGTTAAGAATCTTGATACCGATACTTGAACATTTCACTTGCATATTTCAAACTCCATATCTGCACTACATTAACTCAAATGTAATAATAATAATAATAAGGGGTTAATACACTTTTGGTACATTACAGCACCTTGATTCCTCCAAAGTATGCCAGGAAACAAGGCCAAATGAAAAAAAAAAATATATTGAAATAATGAAAAAAATGCTTGAAATAGTGTCGAGAAATCAATCAGTTACTCCAGATTTACCAACCAACCAACAGCACTGTACTAAATAACCCATAATTCTGGAGTCAACAAGAGATATTTTCGTGTAATATAATCATACCAACTAATCCATCCTTGCCCTTACCTTCCGTTCCTTGTTGTTGAGTAGTGAGTGTAGTCGTTCCACCACCGCCTCTGCTGTGTTCTCCACCAACTCGTGTCCGTCCATCACCCTCAACTCGGCGTCTGGTGAACTCCTGATCAAATTCTCTCTGGGTCGGGGAGGCTTGTGGTCTAATGAGAGGAGGAAAAAAACATTATTCTAAATTATAATTCAATAACGTTTAGGGGGGTGCAGGAGTAGGGGACAGGGTTTGGGGGGTGCAGGAGTAGGGGGACAGGGTTGAGGGGGGGGGGGGGGTTAGGGGGGTTTAGGAATAGGGGACAGATTTGGGGGGTGCAGGAGTAGGGGAACAGGCTTGAGGGGGGGGGGGTTTAGGGGGGTGTAAGAATAGGGGACAGACATTCTACCCACCCCAAGCCTGTCCCCCTATTCCCGCACCCCCCAAACCCGCCCCCCCTAAGCCTGTCCCCTACTCCCACACCCCCTTAAGCTATTTTTTTACTAAGCCTGTGTTAAAAGGATATAATTATTGTATGTGCTAAATTTAATCATTTAATTTATTCATGTATTTATTCACATTTCAAATAAGGATATAGAATTAGGCCTACAGTGTAAAATCCATATATGTTTACACAATACAGTAGATACTTCAATACCTTCTTTGGATTTGTTATTATGATGTCTCCTGATGCCTTGTTTGTTTCTCTTTTTCCTCTCATTATTCAGGCCTTCCTTTAAATAGAGAACATGTACAATATATTCTATCAATATTATAAATAAAGATTGATGCAGTATTAAATTATAAATTGTTGGTACTATATATTAACACACTATTTCACTATTTTTGCTCATTTGTTTTCCCTCTTCTTCCCTTTACTCTGGCCTTCCATAAAATAGAGAACATGTTTACTGTACCAGCATTTAAAATAATAAATAAAGACAGAGGAAATATCGCAGTATCAAATTGTAACTTGGTATACATCACAATGAATACAATCCTCTTAAAATCTAGTGTAAATTAGGAGCAGATTTTGGTGTACAGTAATTTGTTTTGCATTGCTTTTATATTTACCAACAACGACAAGAAATTAAATGAGTGAGGGAGCCGGTATGTTTTTGACAAGTTGTAAAAGATAAGATGATAATACTGTATGTACCTCCTGTGTGTGTGTGTGTGTGTGTGTGTGTATGTGTGTGTGGTTGGTGTGAGGTGATGTGAGGTAGTGGTGGTGGTTGTAGTTGTATTAAATAAGGTGTGTACTGTATTGTATTACCTGTATGTGTGGTTGTTGTGAGGTAGTGGGTAGTGTTGTACTGTATTACCTGTGTGTGTGTGTGTGGTTGGTGTGAGGAGATGGGTGATGATAGTGGTGGTGGTTGTAGTTGTATTGGGATATTACCTGTGTGTGAGGTAGTGGTTGTGGTTGTAGTTGTATTGAATAGGTGTGTACTGTATTACCTGTGTGTGTGGTTGTAGGTGTGAGGAGATGGGTGATGATGATGGTAGTTGTAGTTGTTGTTGTTGTTGTATTGGGTTGCCACCAGTTCTGTGCCTTGGTGACTCACGGCTAACACCACCATTACCACTGACACGTTTCCAGTGATGCAGAATGGTGGGTCCAGGCCTCACAGCTTTCCCTTTCTGTGATGATTTGGATGGTGGCTTATTCTGCTGTGATAATTATACAAAAGAGAAAAATAAAAACTTCTTACAAAAAGGATATATACATACATGCTTTTAATTTCACTGTTAGGAAAAAATCAAATCAAATCAATTTCTTAGGCTTTCTCTCTAACATCTTGCTGTGATATACAAAAGAGAAAAAATGAAAACTTCTTACATATAGGATTCATGCTTTTAATTTAGTTTTTACTGTCAGAGTAAAATTAAACTAAATTCTTGCTATAAGTATTGTTCATCTGGTCCTGTTTCTGGACATACTTTGGAGGAATAAATGCACTCCAATGTAACAAAAGTATACAGTACTATTCTCCTAAAATAATTATCTTACCTTCCACTTTCTTTTTCTGGCTGCCTGGTGATGATGTGCAAGAAGTGCTATGCGGTCCCTGACATAACTGTGAGTGAGTGTGGCGAGGACAGAAGAGTCTATGTCTGATACATCACTGTACCTGTTGTTGTCTCTCTCACTACCACCACCACCATCACCATCGCTTGGCTCACTCACACCTTCGTTATTCTGGGTGATAGATAGAGGACATTGTAAAGAGATTATTCCACTAATTCTTCATCTGTTGTAAGATCTCATGCCACTAATTCTGTCTTTGTCCATAATATCAAGGTTGTTGAGTCGCAGTTTTCAATATCTGGATGGAGTCGGAGATGGTAAATTTCCCATTACTAAGACTACAGTATTATAATTATAGTACATAAATATAAATAACACATGAGGTAATAATATGCATAAAATATAAGTATTCAATTGTACATGTATTTATAAATTACTATTATTTACTGTAATTGGAGTTGAATTATTAAATACTGTATAAAATATCTTGAGTTGGAGCTGGGAAATACTAAAATATAACTAACTCCACAACCCTGCCTAAAATCAGTCACTTTTTCATACAATTTGAGCCTCAGTTTGTAAACCCGGACACCCACACCAGAAACAAGCCTGCTAAATACAGTTTCATTTTAGTGTTTCAACCTCTGCATACATCTTAAGAGGGTGCGGGAATAGGGGGACAGGCTTGGGGGGGGGAGGGGGGTTTAGGGGGGTGCAGGAGTAGGGGGACAGGTTTGGGGGGGTTTTGGGGTGTGTGGGAGTAGGGGGACAGGCTTTCTACCCACCCCAAGCCTGTCCCCCTATTCCCACAAGCCCCCCCCCCCAAGCCTGTCCCTCTATTCCCGCAACCCCTCAGTCCCCCCCCCCCTCTAAGCCTGTCCCCTACTCCCGCACCCCCCTAATAACACTCACCTTTTCATACAATTTGAGTGTCAGTTTGGGAATCCTCACTCCTACACCAGACACAAGTGGGAATAGCCTCTGAACCAGTATTACCAACTCATCAAATATCTGCTGGCCCTGCTCTCCACTGGCGGCCTTGTCTGTGTGTGTCTGGAGCGCCTGGAGTAAATATTAGCAGGGAAAATTTTTAGAACACTTTTTACATTACCCACGAAATAATGATACAATTTAAATATTAGCAGGGAAAATTTTTAGAACACTTTATTTACATTACCCAAGAATTAAATGACACAGCCTATGATTACAGTAGTAGTGTTTCATGAATTATTATTATTATTAAGGGGGAAAATATTAGAACACTTTACATTACCAACAAGAGAATTATATGAACCATGAATTGAGTAGTGTTTCATGAATTATTAAGAGGGAATATTTTATTATTATTTTCTATTACCTATTATGTATCAAAAGTGTATAATTATATACCTGTTATGTATCAAAAGTGTATAATTACCTCCTTAAGGGGGTGCGGGAATAGGGGGACAGGCCTGGGGAGGGGGAGTGCGGGAATAGGGGACAGGCTTGGGGGGGTTTTGGGGGATGCGGGAGTAGGGGGACAGGCTTGGGGGGAGGGGTTAGGGGGGTGCAGGAATAGGGGACAGGCTTTCTACCCCCCCCAAGCAAGCCTGTTCCCCTAATCCTGCAAAACCCCCAATACCCCCCCCCCAAGCCTGTCCCCTACTCCCACACCCCCCAACCCCCCCCCCCCCCAAAAGCCTGTCCACTACTCCCGCACCCCCCACACCTGTCCCCTACTCCAGCACCCCCCAATACCCCCCCAAGCCTGTCCTGCACCCCCTAAACCCCCCCCAAGCCTGTCCCCTACTCCCGCACCCCCTTAACTAAACAGAACACTAACCAAGAGTAGTCTAAGAAGAGACCGTGCAGACACAGCCAAAGACCTGAGATATTTGTTGTTATGTCTGTCATCTGGTTGTTGGGTCGTTTTCTCCAACACACATATCTGTTATATATACACCAATACAGTTAGTTATATTATTTATACTCAATACAATTTGTATTACTGGTATATATTCATTATACATCTACAGTGTTGTTGTGAAGTGCACCACAGGTAACAAATTATAACAAACTGAAGTTAGGCAAGATAATAATATAATAATTATCATGTATCAAATGCTATAGAGACTTATTAAAAAACTGGAAATAATTTAATATTTAAGAATATATAATACTGTTAAATTCCAAATAGATGTAGTAAGGCAAATTTCTCAAATATCATTTTAAATAACAGAAAAGTTATAAGGACAAGTTTGAATATACGGTAAATCAAATTTCTCAACACACTTCTGATTCCCAAAGAAAATTCTCAATATAATTTTAAATAAAAGAAATGTTATAAGGACAAGTATGAATATAAATCAAATTTCTCAACACACTTCTGATTCCCAAAGAAAATTCTCAATATAATTTTAAATAACAGAATAGTTATAAGGACAAGTATGAATATAAATCAAATTTCTCAACACACTTCTGATTCCCAAAGAAAAATGTCAGTCCATTATATAAATACCTCTTGCTTCAGAGAAAATAATGAGCGTCGTGTAGACCGTCGGAATTCTTCCCAGCGTTTCTGTTTCACATCATTATCTAAAGGCATCACAAAGTCCTTAGGAAGACATTCTTGTTTAAATATTTTGTCCAGATGAGCCAAACTTGAAGAAATCTGATCCACGAATTTACTTAGCTGCCTCAGACGCATACTTTCTTCCCCGGTTCCTTGTCTGGTGGTCAGGTGAGGTCTTGGTTTGGGCCGAGTGGAAATTTTATCACTAACCACAACATTCTTATTCTTAGTCTTGTTTGTTGACTGGACATTTGACTGATGATGATGATGATGATGATGGTGTGTTGTTGTTGTTGTTGTTGTTGGTTTCTTCACTTCTTGTACAGGTGGTGGAGAAGAAGGTTGTTGTTGTCGTTGTTGTTGTTGTGTTGCTTCACTCTGTTGTTGTAGCCGAGCAAATAGAAGGTCGTGTTGAGCTCGGATCTGAGCCGCTTCTAACTCCTCGGGTGTAACATGCTGTGGAGATAATTCTACTCAAAATGACTTATAAAAACTGTGATTTCATTGTGTTTATTGCTTTGGGGAAATATAGTAGTAGAAGCTCACAGATCTAAAACAACCATACCTCAACAACTTCACTCATTGTTAAGCATTTACTGAGGGTCTGTTTGTTTATCCATGACAACCACCAGAGGGAGTTTGCTTAACAGTGTAATGTGTTAGAGAGAAGGTAAAATATTCTTGCATAGATATATACAGTCGCTGTCAATAATAATCATCCACATATGGGTATCTCAAAACAATTTACTGTCTAATGTTTTTACGTTCACATAATTATGATGTTATTGTTTTAAGTATTGTGTAGCTGCTTGTATTAAATTAAAAGATGGTAGTTAACCTATTCATTGGAAAGTTTATCATCTTAGGAACAGAGGGAAGCTGTCAAACTCTTACATGAGTTACCCCTATATGGATGATTATATTTGACGGGACTGTACCTAGCATAGGTGATAATTCCACATAATTAACACTCAAACTCATCACCCACAACTCAACTCAAGAATAATTATCACTGACTGAGACATTTGAACCCCATAATTATATTGCATTTAATCATTATCATCTACAGAAGCCATTTGAAAGCTATGGGAATCAATATAATTATGATATATGAGATTTGCTAAAAGATTATCATTGATATTGAATGTTACTTTCCTTTAAATGTTATGAATGATGATTTGTGTGATGCTATGTTACTGTACTGTACTTTAAATAAGATGAATAATAATTTGTATGATGCTATGTTACTGTACAATACTTTACATTACATAACACAAGTGATGATTTATATGATGCAACATTAGTGTAGGCTATGGTACAGTCGGCAGCATAAGTTCGCTTCATTTCTACCTGTGTATGTATGAGTTATATTGATGTTATAACACAATTTGATTACAGAGATGACAGATATAGTTTTCATACGGTAAATTACATATGTTGTTAGAATAGAAACTGTTTCAGAATTAAACTATCTGGTCATATTAGCAATATTCAATACATGAGATAGACACTAATTTATGCTGGCAGCTGTACATTACTTTGTATAATACTGCATTACAGTACATTACTTTGTATAATACTGCATTACAGTACATTACTTTGTATAATACTGCATTACAGTACATTATATTACTTTATATGAGGGAACCGATGCTTTATATAATGGTGTGTTGTCATGGGGTATTGGTCTGGGTACAAGGCGATGGAGGGTGATGGCAGTAGGCAGGGGGGGACGGTGTTCAAGGTGACGTGGTGACAACTCCTCCCACACTCCTCCTATGTTATCTTCCCAGTTGTACCCTGTGTGATCCTTCATTCTTCCTTCAGTCATAATGTCTTCCTGAAAAGTTAATGAGTGATATTAATGAGTGAATTTTAAAGAGAGGATTGCCTACTATTTAAGGCAAAAATTATTAATCACACCTCCAAGCATTTTCCCTATAACTATTCTTCATTGTCAGGGAATGGCAATACACATATATTGAATTGTATTAGCATACTATACTTAACTTTAATTCTGAACTGAAAAACCTGAGCCAAGTTTCATCTAAGCTAAGCTGACCTAACCTGACCTGGACCACGGCTTCGTTTAATCAGAGGGTAAATTTATGACACGTTTTATTTACCTAAGCGGAATGTGATGTACAGTCGCAATCCAAAATATGTATGTATCCAGGCTTGATTCGAATATCCTGATCGAATATTAAACGAGCTCAAGCAAATATGAAACAGGATAAGCGTTGTAATTGGCTAAATAGTATATAATATATCATCTGATTCGAAACTTCAACAAGACCTGCTGGATATATACAAATTTTGGATTGCGAGTGTACAGAAATTTCTAGTTTTCCACTGGTGTTATGGTTGGGTATTGCATTTTTTTTTTTTTTTGTAATGAATGTGTGTGTAGTAAGTAAACCTTCTTTTTTATATATTACACACACATAAACATAGTGGATTAATGAGTGATTACTGTATACAGATTTCATAAAAAGGGATTACTGTGTATAAGTTAGCCGATTCTCGTTAATTAAGGGGGTGCGGGAGTAGGGGACTGGGGGGGTGCGGGAATAGGGGGGCAGGCTTATTAGGGGGGGTAGAAAGCCGCAATAACGGTAATTCTTTCAATATTTACAGAAAAACCGCCCGCAATTTTAATATTTACTCGTAACGTTAAATGTTTGTCCTTATTTACATTACTCACTTATTTACTTACTCATCTCTCTTTATTTTACTTGATCATCACTCTTCTTCTTCTGGTATGGCTGTTGGGTTTTGTTGATTATACGGTACTTCTGATTCTGACAGTAATAAATAAGTTCATAGCAATAGTAATTCTTTTAATTTTTTTAATAGCAATTTCTCTCCAAGCTGATAAGCCAATGAGAAGCAAGTGTTATTACTCTCTTGAGGGCCTTCAGTATTTTCACAATTATTTTGTTAGTACGTTGTTTATATGTTCTACCAATTAATCTATAGTAATTATAATCATTTATCTCAAACATTTAAGCCAAATAGCCAATGAAAAAAGTTGATTATTGAATATTGAGCCTCAATCCTCTCCATCCAGCTTGCAGGGTAGTTCATCCGCTACCTATTTTTTTTTTATCCAGTTATTCCAGCATATAACATTATGAAATACACTGAAATATTCTAGAGAGCAATTGCGAGGATAATATGATACAATTTGCCTCCATCGGAACCAAAACAATAAAAAAAAAGTTAAAAACACATCGAGATAGGAGTTCAGCAGCAGGGGTGGAATCCAAAGAGATTGTTTAGCGACGCGTCGCTAATACCGATGTCGTTAATAACTAACTACACGCAGGCGTCGTTAACTTCGCCCTGATCCAAGAAGCCTCTGCCCGCCTGTTGTTAGGAGCGCGGTAACTGGTACACGCCTCTGATTGGCTAGAGTCATCAATGACGTCATGGACACCTCGTAGCCAATCACGAAGCGTGTGACATGGCGCGTTTGTTTAAAAACCGCGATCAGCTGGCAGCTGTCAAAACAAGTGTCTTCGTATCGCTCTACTGAGTGTACTCGACTTTTTCATTTCAAACACAGCAGGTACGTCCACAGTTTTTATTTAGTATCTGAAAATAGTTTTTGGAGTCATACGAAATGTAAATAATGAAAAGGTTATGAAATGCTTATTGATTTTATGCACTCTTTGTATGGTAATTACAGTAATCATTCAGTATACAGTACTTGGTTTTAGCATTTCATTAATTATTAACATACTTGTATTTTGTTTAAAACAATGATGTATAACACAGTACTGTATTTACAGTAGTGTACTGTGTTCTATTTTCGTAGCACTCTGTGCTCTGCCATCTAAGTAATACCAAATATTCTAATCCTGTTCCCACCTCCTGTCAGTGCTTATAGTGGTGAATCCATGATCCATTCTCTGAAGATCATTTAATAACATTGTTTATTCTGAATGAGTCAGCAGGAAGCCACAGCTGCTATTAGAGAAAGTGCAGCAGCACAGAGACAAGCAGCTGAAGCCATTATAGTGCTGGCTTCTATTGTAAGAGTGTTTATTGAGAAATAAGGAAAATAACTTTGGATCAGGATGTGTTGCATACAGTATGCTACTAATTTGGCTAGGAGCATACAATGTTGTCATGGTAGGGAAGACAGTAATAGCATGCTCCTAGCTAAGTTAGGAGCATACTGTAAATAACACTGAACTGCATACAGTCACACATTCCAGCAACACAATAAACATTCTAAGATCCCATTGGAAAAACCATGTAATCGTAATGTAAATATAACCGATAACACCAACTTAGGAAATAGATATACAGTATATATATAGTTTGGTGATTCTGCATGCCAATACTGTACCAATGTTACCAAACATTCTGTCACATGCCACATTAAAAAAACATATAGCAAAACACCAACAGACACAGACATAATAAGTTGGTAAATAAATACACTAGTAACCATGACATAATTTTATTTTTTTAAACCCCCTTTCGACCATAAAACTCCGGTATGATCTCGTCACGTGTCTGTCTACCCGTGCCACCACGATCACCAGCTCCAACTACATGGGCCTCAATAGGCATGTCCTCTTCTGGTAGATGCTGGAAAATGAAGGTATTAAGGGATTTTAGAAATCACTGAAAAACATTGATATATTAAGACAAATTTCAGGGTTGAAGCAGTGCAATTGCAGAGATTGCATTGTACAGTATTATAATAATTACTGTAATTGAAGTAATTACTGGTGTCTCATTGTACTTATATAGTAGCACAGTAAGGTAAGTTAATGCTACAATAAATACTAAGCCACAGTGTATACTTACATTGTTAGGATCAGGAATACTCCTACTGACACACCGGTTGTGCAGCAGGAGACAAACACTTACAATCTTTGCAGATCACAAAGGAGTGTACTGTAATTCTCCACCAAACCGATGAATACATCTGTTAGATACCATTTATTAGAGGGATATAAAAGGAAAATGTAACAGTGGATTTTATGGACCAATGTGAACAAAAAGTAATCATATGAAATACATTAATAAAAAGAAATTTTCATTTCATTATAAAGTCAAAAGATTTAGAAACCTTGCCATTGATTGGAAACTCTTATGAAATTAGAATTGAGGTTTGGAGAGGGAGCAAATTATAACTATATATAGAGTTTGCTTGTGATTTGTTGAAACCGAAGGGATATTAAGAAGTCACTTCCTAACCTGAAGCGATTTTTCACAACTCCTAAGGTCAGCTCCACAATGACCCTTGTTCTTACAAGGGCCCTGTAGTAGAGTTCTTCTGCCTCATTTGTGGGATTGGTGACTGGGGTCATGAGAAAAGGCTCCAATGGGTACCCACTGTTACCTGCAAGACATTGTTACCAGAAAGATGAACTATTTATACATACTGTACATACATATATAACCAAACATAAACTCACATGGGAGGAATATGTATATCATACAGCCTTAGAACTGTACACTTGTTAAAACATCTCCTGATACCAACCTAGGAGTAAGTAGTCCCCAAAGTGCCTCTACTAAATTGTTGCCTCAAGTTGCTGTTCCTTCAAATGTAAGCATCATGAGTGGATCCTGCAAAGTGACACATGTATTAAAGCATGTGGTTCTACTTCAAATGTTATGCCAAGAAGCCCTCACATATATATAATGTTTTAATACACTTGGCAACCCTAGTGTAAATGGGAAGACTTTTTATATCAAACTTGATTTTTAAAGAGATATAACCATGCAGGTTTTGGGAAATATTTCATATACAAGGGTATGCAATAATATAGACCATATACTAAACAGTATCTTACACAAAATTTCTTATTTACACACATTATTTAAATCTAGGTACATGAAATACAGTACAGTACCTGGAAATCTGGCAGAATAATTGATGATCAAGCCATTTCCATCACAAATAACTTGAAAGTTTAGTTAATTTAATCTTTTTCTATTGACGTACAGTACATGGCCTCATCAATACTTGGAGCCTTGATGGCAACGTGTGTACCTGCATACATAGCATAAACATTAATATATTGTGTAACAATAGGATCAATTTTATCTGTCTGCTTCATATTCTAAACAAAGGAATGACATAGTATATACAGGACTGTATACAGGTACAGTATTATATAAGCCAAACCAATATAATTCCTCAAGAGGAAAGTACACAAGTTAAGGTTGAAGTTAATATTGAGGGTAAAAAACTGTTACCTCTCTTACACCTTGTATGTTGTAGAGCCAAGAATCACAACAATGTTGGTGGGGGGAGACTGATCATTTATTATGAAGCATGTCTCTATATGATTGGGTTCTAACAACAAGGAAAACAACTAGCATTATGGATTTCATCAATAAAACTATGAAGCTTACCATCTATAGCTTCAATTACTGGTGGGAAGTTGGTGACCCTGCTGAAGGCTTGGGCTGATGTTCACAACTGTTGTGGTGTTGATGACATATTAATTTCCTCAGCAGCCTTGGTACTCAAGATGTTTGTTATTCTGGTGAATATTCTGCTGATGCTTGCTTGTGTTGGACCTGAAATAATCGTTATTTATTCAATATGTACTCATCAATGAGCTGCGTCAGCTCATGCCGAGTTAAGTGGTAGTGCCTTATCAGCTCGTTGTCATTGAGAGCTAGAGGATCCAGACTGTCTCGAAAGCACCTCTCTCTCCTTAAAACCCTTGCTGCCATGTCAGCCAACACGTAGTCCATGGTGAAGTAGCCTCAGTCCGCTGACTGGCAGTGTGAGACCAGTCACCGATGTACAGTACAGGCAGTACTTGAAATGTTGTCTAGCATGCTTTTTGCGTGTTTAACGGCACTTTGTTTACATCTTGCCGTCTTTAAATATATATTGATATCAATTTCCACTGTAATCAATGAGAAATATTCACTAAATATGATGATATTTGAGCCCATATGGTGCACGTCGTTAACTTCTACCAGCTTTTACTACACCTCCCGAGGTGTTGTTATTAACGACGTCGCTAACGCGCCCGTGACGTCATCATTTTGCTTCTTGGATCGCGTCGGTAGTGGCCGACGTCGCTAACTCGAGTTACCGACGTTGTTAAGTTTCTTGGATCCGGTCCTACAGGATTTTCAGTTGATGGGTGAGGAGTAACTATTGCCTTTCCAACAGCACTCCTTTTGTTGTCTCGTTAATATGTTAGTATTAATATTTATGCTGTGCTCATGTGCGTCTATTATATTCTATATTTTCCTTTATTTTAGTTAATGTTCATATTATGTTATAGGAGCCGTTACAAAGTCAAACCCCAAAACAACATGGTAAGGTCGTTTGTTATTTTTTGGACCAATCAGCATCGAGTGTTGTTCCTCCTTCACACAAGTATTGCCAGGTACAGGGAAATTTCTCTGTTGTAGGGAATTTTGAAGTAAACACAGGGAAAATTATATAAAGATTGTTCAGCTAGGAATAAACAGGGAAATTTCTACCAGACTAAATACCAAAAAAGACCATCAATGTTCAAGAGTAAAACAGGGAATTATTGAGGCAAAAAAGGGAAATTCTAAAGGTGAAGCTAGGGAAATGTGGTCAAGCACATCTGGCAACACTGCTTCAAACAGGACGTCAACAACACCGCCTCGTTGTGTCCATCTGCTTATTATTATTATTTTCTCTTTGGTATAATACAGCAAAATGTATAACGAATTTGTAGATGAGGTGAGTATTGATGTGTTTGTGTGTATTTGAAGAGTGTATTAGTATTATTATTAGTATTATAAGTGATGTATGTATGTGTGTATTATTTTGTTATATTGGAGTGCCATGATTCCTCGAAAATATGGCATTAAATAAGACTAAATTAACACAAATAATGGTGTTCTGTTGTTGCTTGGAATAGTTTGGAGGAATCATTGGTATTAATATAGAATTAGTTCATTCACTATATTGGGTAAATATTGAAAGAATTACCGTTATTGTGTACGGTACGGTTTTTCTACCTTCATTACCCACTTATTAAGACCATTCTAAGACACTTTTCTTCTATGGCATTTCCTCCGCAAATGCCCCATTTCCAAGATAAGGTCATATTCAAATGGGGCATTTTGAAATTAGCATGACCTTACCTGACCTGACCTAACCTACCCTACCCTAACCTAACCTACCCTACCCTACCCTACCCTACCCTACCCTACCCTACCCTAGACTACCGGGACCTAACCTGGGCAGACTACCGGGACCTAACCTGGGCAAACTACCTGGATATAACTGGTGTAAACTATCATAAAGTGACCGGGGCAAATTCCTGGGACCTAGCCGGATGTGGTAACACTGCGCGGCCCTAGCCAAGAACGGAGTACTTCTGTAATAGTACGGAATCATTTGCTCCAGATTAAGGGGGTGCGGGAGTATGGGACAGGCTTGGGGGGGGGAGGGGTTGGGGGTGCGGAAATAGGGGGACAGGCTTGGGGGGGGGGGGGTAGAAAGCCTGTCCCCTAATCCCGCTCCCCCCTAACCCCCCCCAAGTCTGTCCCCCTACTCCTGCACCCCCTACTCCCGCACCCCCCTAATCCCCCCCAAGCCTGTCCCCCTACTCCCGCACCCCCCCAAAAAACCCCTGCACTCCCTCCAAGCCTGTCCCCCTACTCCCGCACCCCCCAAGCCTGTCCCCTACTCCTGCACCCTCCTAAACCCCCCCAAGCCTGTCCCCATACTCCCACATTCCCCCAAAACCCCCCAAGCCTATCCCCCTTACTCCTGCACAACCCTAAACACCCCCCCTAACCCTGTCCCCCTTAATTAACCAACATAGAATATCCAACAACAACAACAAGTAACAAGTAATTTAATCTTTGCTTGCTTCCAGTATGAATCCTACCCCTTGGAGGATGCCGAGAATTACCACTACAGTGCGAGGGGCGAGGGAGACTTCAGCGAACGCACCGGCCATTACCCGACCTACTCCATCCCCGAGGAAGTCAAGAAGTACATCACCTACTTCAGGGACGCGATTAGGGACGGAAACGTGTATGATATTCCATCCCTCTATGTCGAGTGAGTATGGTATTATTATTGTTGTTATTATTATTATTATTATTATTATTATTATTATCATTATTATTATTATATTCTACACCAAACCCTGGATATATATATATTGAATAAATACTGTATAACCTGGATAAATACTGTATAGCCTGGATATACAATGGATAAATACTATATAGCCTGGATATATAATGAATTTAATACTGTATAGTCTGGATATACAAAAATAATACTTGAATGCTTATAGTTGACCAACTGTACTACATAAATAAATTAAAATAATGCTTGAATGTCTTCTCTCCTCTTCAACAACAACACCAACAGCTTCAACCGTCTAACCGAGGAGTACTTCAAGACGCAGTCATGGCCGGACGTGGAGGATCTGTACGGCAACAAGCTGGTGGAACAGGACAACCGCGACGACATCTTCCTCATCCTGTACCGAGAGCTGTACTACCGTCACATCTACGCTCGTATCCAGGGCGGACCGACCATCCCACAACGCTTTGAGTCCTATTATAACTACTGTAATCTCTTTAACTACATCCTCAGTAAGTCTTATCTTGTTGATAGTAGCATTATTATTATTGATATTATTATTATTATTATTATTACTGCACTAATATTATTATTTTTATTGTTATTATTGATGAAAATTACGATTATGACTATTAAGAGAGAAAGACTTTTTGTCTCTCAGTTCAAATTGCAAAATAATATGAATTAAACAGCAAAGTTTTTAATAATACTCTACCACTCAAAGACTTTTCATCACTCTGTCTGTATCGCAAAATAATACGAACTGAGTGACAAAGAAGAAAGAAGTTTAATATTACCACCCTGAGACCGTGCTTACTTACTTACCTTCCTTCCTTGCTCCCTTCCTTCCTTCCTTCCTTGCTCCCTTCCTTCCTTCCTTCCTTGCTCCCTTCCTTCCTTCCTTCCTTGCTCCCTTCCTTCCTTCCTTCCTTCCTCCCTTCCCTTCCCTTCCCTTCCCTTCCCTTCCCTTCCTTCCTTCCTTCCTTCCCAGGTGCCGAGACTCCCGTACCGATGGAACTACCAAACCAGTGGCTGTGGGAAATCATCGACGAATTCATCTACCAGTTCCAGTCCTTCTCACAGTTCAGGTCCAAGCTGGGCAAGAAGAGTGAACCCGAGATTGAAATGTTGAAGGAGTCACCAAAGATATGGAATGTTCACTCTGTCCTTAATGTCCTTCACTGTCTGGTTGATAAGTCTAATATCAACAGGCAGCTTGAGGTAATAACTCGTCTATTTCATGTTGTTTATAAATATATATATGTATATATTTTATGTTGTTGTTGGAAGCTAGGTACCATTAAAAATATTTAGCTCAATTTCCATATTTTTTATTTAATTTATTTGTTATTTTTTTTTATTTTGATGATAGAAGCTATGTAAAAATTATACTTAGAATGTATAAAAAAATTTAAAAGATGGACAAACTACCAATAATTTTATTTTGATGATAGAAGCTATGTAATTATATTTAGAATGCATAAAAAATGTAAAAGATCGACATAGCTACCAGTAATTTTATTTTGATGATAGAAGCTATGTAAAAATTATATTTAGAATGCATACAAAATTTAATAAAAGATCAACATAGCTACCATTAATTTGTGTGTGTGTTACTACCATTAATTTCTATGTGTGTTCAGGTGTACACAAGTGGTGGCGATCCTGACAGTGTGGCTGGAGAGTTTGGCCGTCATCCTCTCTATAAGATGTTGGGGTATTTCTCCCTCATTGGACTCCTACGTCTACACTCCCTCCTTGGTGACTACTACCAGGCTATCAAGGTAACCCAATAATTATACCTTATTCCCTTCATATATATAAGATGAATTTAGGGGGTGCAGGAGTAGGGGGGGGGGGTTGGGGGGTGCAGGAGTAGGGGGGAGGTTTGGGAATAGGGGGACACGCTTGGGGGAGGTTTGGGGTGTGCGGGAGTAAGGGGACAGGCTTGGGGGGGGGGTTAGGGGGTGCGGGAGTAGGGGACAGGCTTGGGGGGGGGGGTTAGGGGGTGCGGGAGTAGGGGACAGGCCTGGGGGAGGTTTGGGGGGTGCGGGAGTAGAGGGACAGGCTTGGGGGGGGGTTATGGGGTGCTGGAATAGGGGGACAGGCTTGGGGGAGGTTTGGGGGGTGCGGGAATAGGGGGACAGGCTTGGGGTGTGCGGGAATAGGGGGACAGGCTAGGGGGAGGTTTGGGGGGTGCGGGAATAGGGGGACAGGCTTGGGGGAGGTTTTGGGGGGTGCGGGGAATAGGGGGACAGGTTTGGGGGGTGCAGGAATAGGGGGTACTGGAAAATATTGAACTAAACAAGAAGTCAGTGTTTTCCCAGGCTTATAAAATCCATTTTTTCAACAGGTACTGAACAAGAAGTCAATTACCAAGACCACCAAATATTTTCCCAGGCTTATGCAATCCATTTTTTCAACAGGTACTGGAGAACATTGAACTAAACAAGAAATCCATGTACTCCCGTGTCCCAGCCTGCCAAATCACCACCTATTACTATGTCGGTTTTGCCTACATGATGATGAGGAGGTATGCCGACGCAATACGCACCTTCTCCAACATCCTGGTCTACATTCAGCGTACCAAGGCCATGTTCCAGACCAGGAATTACCAGAACGATCAGATCAACAAACAGGTACGGTAAATTATTATTGTTATTGTTTGCTAAATCTGTTAATTTTGTGGATTTATTGGGAAATGATGTTAAGACAAAGATGATTATTATTATTATTATTTTATCACTATTATTATTATTTTTTTTTATCACTATTATTATTATTATTTATCACTATTATTATTATTATTTATTGTTATTATTATTATTTATCGCTATTATTTATTATTATTTATCACTATTATTTATTATTATTATTATTATTATTTTCATATAATTTAAATCCCAAGCAAGAAAAGTTTAATTAAAGCCATTCTTTCTTTTTGGTGACAACAGACTGAACAGATGTACACCCTGCTGGCCATCTGTATGGTACTCCATCCCCAAAGGATTGATGAAGTGGTCCAGTCATCACTACGAGAGAAAACCCTGGCAGAGAAAATGGCACGCATGTCGGTAAGTGGAAAAAGTGGAAGGAAAATATGATAAAATGCATGTCGGTAAGTGGAAAATATTATAGCACGCATGTCGGTAAGTGGAAAAAGTGGAAAATATTATAATGTTATGTGGTTATAACTGAGAGAAATTGGCACGCATGTTGGTAAGTGGAAAAAGTGGAAAATATTATAATGTAATGTTGATAAGTGGAAAATATTATAACACGCAGGTCGGTAAGTGGAAAAAGTGGAAGGAAAATATGATAAAATGCATGTTGATAAGTGGAAAATATTATAACACGCATGTCGGTAAGTGGAAAAGTGGAAGGAAAATATGATAAAATGCATGTTGATAAGTGGAAAAAGTGGAAAATATTATAATGTAATGTTGATAAGTGGAAAATATTATAATGTTGTGTGGTTATAACAGAGAAAAACCATATTATAATTTCAGCTTTAGGAGATAATTGTGGTGTTGTATTCAGTGTGGCTTCATTATTATTATTATTATTTCATTTTTTCCATTTCATTTCTCTTTTTTTCATTTCCTTTTCTTTCATTTTTTCTCTTTTCCATTTTTTTTTTTTTTTTTTTTCAATTTTTTTAAATTTTTTTTTTTTAATTTTTCATTTTTTTTTCCAGCGTAATGAGACCCCAGAGTTCACCCAGTGCTTCACCTTTGCCTGCCCCAAGTTCCTGAGTCCCGTCCCTCCTCCGTTCGACTCAGCACCGGCCAACTACCACAAGGAGCCATTCCTACAACAACTTAAGGCAAGAAGAATTAACTAGAAAATACCCTAGAATAATTTAATTTCCCTAGACAGTACTAGAAAATTTCATAGAATAATTTAATTTCCCTAGACAGTACTAGAAAATTCCCTAGAATATTTTAATTTTCCTAGAAATTTAATCTGTCCATTGACCATATTAAAAGGACCTAAATTTTTCATAATATATAAGATAAGGGACTCTAAAATTATTGTACTTCCTTATTGCATTACAGCCCAGTATAATAACAAAATCAATATCACTCAACAGTTGCAAATCATTATAAAGTGTCAAGATCATTAACCTTTGATTGCCAATCCATCTTGCCTCCCTAGATATCTGTTGGTAAATTAATTATCTGACACTCCAACTCACACATTCAACATAAACTATTTTTAATTGTTGGAAAATTATCTGACACTCCAACCCGCACATTCAACATAAACTATTTATTTTTAATGGTTATAATGTAGGGAAGAAAACATCATCTAACTCTTACTGGTATTGGTGATAGTAATGTGTAAATGTATTGTTATGTATATGTATATAATAGTACAGTTTTTATTTAGTATTGGTGGTAGTAATGTATATAATTATGTATTAATGTGTATATGTATTGTTATGTATACAGTATGTATTTAATAGTACAGTTTTTATTTAGTATTGGTGATAGTAATGTATAAATGTATTGTTATGTATATAGTATGTATTTAATAGTAGGTACAGTTTTTATTTAGTATAGGACTATAGGTAATAGTAATGTATAATATGTATTTCTTGTATATATATAGGTGTTCATGGATGAGGTTCAACAACAACAACAGATCAGTGTAATGAGATCTTACCTGAAGCTTTACACTACAATGCCAATGGAGAAGATGGCAGCCTTCCAAGACCTCAGTGAAGATGACTTCCGTAACGCTCTCCTCTGCTTCAAACACAAGATGCGTAACATTGTCTGGACCAAAGGCACCTCTGGACTCCAGGGTGATTTCCAGAGTGACTCAGAGGTGAGCTTAATTTAATTAAAGGGGTAATTCACTTTGGTTATACATTGGAGTGCCTTGATTCCTCCAAAGTGTGCCAGGAAACAGGACCGGAGGAACAAAATAAAACCACTCAGAGTTCAGCCAATCACATTCCACCTTACATTGGCTTTGGGTTCCCAGTGATTCATTAAATTAAAGATATGAGGACTTACTACAAAGAACAGCCAGATGTTACCTTACACAGCTATATTTTTCTTTCACTTTCTACCTGCTCATCTGTACAAGGTAAATTCTTCATCACTATACAAGGTAAATTCTTCATCACTGTACAAGGTAAATTCTTCATCACTGTACAAGCTAAATTCTTCATCACTGGATATTACCTTTATATATTTTTTGTCTGCAGGTTGACTTCTTCATTGCTGGCAGTATGATTCACATCGCTGATACCAAGGTGGCTCAACGCTACGGTGACTTCTTCATCCGTCAGATCCACAAGTTGGAGGAGGTGAACCGATCCCTTTCCAAAGTCAAGGTCTGAAAATAAATAAATATATGAACATCTCAGAAGGCAAATGTTAGCTAGCTGTGTGATGAAGGTTAAGGGAATAATAATAATAATAAATGTTTGGTACATTAGAGTGTCTTGATTCCAACACAGACAGTATGCCAGGAAACAGCACCACCAGGTTAACAAAAATAATGGTGTTCTGTTGTTGTTGTTGCTTGGATTAGTTTGGAGGAATCGTTTGCTTCAGATATACCAACACTGTATTCTCTTGTTGGTGAATTAATTGGAAGGTCTCTGATTCCTCCAAACTATGCCACAAAACAGATCCCCTATAAGTACCATTGAGGATATCTTTTGTGTTCTGGCATAGTTAGGAGGAATTAGTAGACTTCCAAATCACCAACAACATTATCCTCCCTTTAAATCTTGAGGGACTTTGAATCAGAAAGGGTGAACTGAACCAAGTAAATTATTAAAAAGATTATCTGAGCTGAAATAAGAATGACGTTACTTCTTGCACAATATAATGATGTCATTTCTCCTGCCCATCATTAGTTTATGCCATTAAGGGTGGTAATACTTTTTTTGGTACAGTTGGACACATGAATGGGTGGTACAGCCCAGGTGAAAGATACTTGTCCCATTTGAGTAACCAGTGTCTGTTATCAGGTACTTGCTTTTTATTACCATCCTCAATACTAACTTCTGCCCCTGATGGTGTCTCCTATTTGGCACTAAGGAACTTGATATTGGGAGAAATTGATCATCTTTCACTTGGGCTGTACCACCCATTCATGTGTCCAACTGTACATTGGAGTGCCTTGATTCCTCCAAAGTATGATAGCCTGTTGCTTGAAATAGTTTGAAGGAATCAGTTGCTCCAGACTTATCAACACTGTACTAACCCCCTTAATTAAAGGTATTGGTATATAATATTATGGTCAGTTTGCCCTGTGTGTATGTATGTCTCCAACCAACCACCTTTTATATAATGTTATGCCTATGTGGTTTTACATGTGTAACCAATAAATTTGTAAGAGGTTTTTGGTGTCTACTTGTGTGTAATTTAAACCCTTTTATTTATTTAGTCTGTAAGGTAAGTACAGCTGTAGTTAGGCTTTCATGAATATTTTGTAAATCGATGACTGCCTTAAGGGGGTGCAGGAGTAGGGGACAGGCTTAGGGGGGGACCAGGGGGGTGCGGGAATAAGGGGACAGGCTTGGGGTGGGTAGAAAGCCTGTCTCCTATTCCCACACACCCCTAACCCCCCACTACTCCCGCACCCCCCAAGCCAGTCCCCCTACTCCCGCACCCCCCTAAACCCCCCCCCAAGCCTGTCCCCCTATTCCCGCACCCCCTTAATTAAGGAGCGATTCTTTTGTTAGTAAATTGGAAAGCTACAAACTTGGTAATAACGTGAAGTACAAAGTGTCATTAATTATATTCAATATTTGTAATATAATTATCACCCATAACTGTGATAACATTACATTAAGAGGGTAATAAATTCACTTTTGTTACATTGGAGTGCCTTGAGTCCTCCAATGTATGCCAGGAAACAAGACCAGATAAACAAAACTAATGGTGTTCTGTTGTTGCTTGGAATAGTTTGGAGGAATCATGAAGTTGCTCCAGATTTGCCAACACTGTACTTCCTTCCACCTTAATAAGTGCTTTCCTTGGTAACTGGAAAAAAGCATAATAATAATAATAATAATAAAATAAACTCGTACAGCAAAAATAATAACAAAATAAAAAATGGTGGTGACTTCATTTACCGGTTGAGAATAATATTAATATAATATGAAATTAACTCATAAGGTCACTCGGTCATTATACTTGAATTTATATACTATTATTATTATTATTATTATTATTACCACTTCAATCTTATTACCCTTTCAGCAGCTAAGTCGTATCCAGTGTAGTATAATTGCCTAATGCGATATTGATAAGGAGATATATTAAGGGACCCTGTGTTGTAGTCAGAAAATTTGGGGGTAAATGAGTCCTTCAAATATTGCCATGAAACATACACACACACACACACACACACCTATATGGAAGGAGCTTGTTGTTTCGTGGCATGGTCAGGAGGAATCAGAAGCCTTCCAATTTACCAACAAGAGAATCTCCCTTTAAGAAACCCATGTGATGTAGTCAGAAAAGCGAAGTTAAATGAGTCCTTCAAATATTATTACCACGAAACACACACACACACACACACCTATATGGAAGGAGCGTGTTGTTTCGAGGCATAGTCAGGAGGAATCAGAAGCCTCCTATTTTCATACACGATCATAGGGTCCCTTAATTGAATGAATGACTGAGTGAAAGGGGGGAAAGGGTCGATGGACTTATAATTATTACAGTGTGAAAAAGAGTGTATAATAAATTTGAGAACGTCTGGTGTTAAAAAATAAAAATAAAATAAATATAAAAAATACTTATACCACCACCATAACCTCGGTGAGAATTCAGATTATTATTATATGGTTTTGGTTGAGGTAGTGTATGCAAGGATATCCATAGTGTGGTATATACGATGGTTTTGTTGTTGTTTGTCTGGGGAGTCATCGTACAGTTGGACACATGAATGGGTGGTACAGCCCAAGTGAAAGATGGTCAATTTCTGCCAATATCAAGTTCCTTAGTGCCAAATAGGAGACACCATCAGGGGCAGAAGTCAGTATTGAGGATGGTAATAAAAAGCAAGTACCTGATAATAGACACTGGTTACTCAAATGGGACAAGTATCTTTCACCTGGGCTGTACCAACCATTCATGTGTCCAACTGTACACACACACATACCGGTCCCACACCATCGTAAACACCACTATAATATTCTTTTTTGCCTACGGTTCTTAATTAATTAATAAGGTAGCGCCCTCCTACAACCAATACACACTACCAGCTTATAATTAATTACCTGTGTATTGTCCAGCTGTAGATAAAAAAAAATAAAAATAAAAAATAATCAACCCACGGAACATTACCTCGGTTCAATGTTAAATATAGCGAGTCGAGTGTAAAGTTAATTTCCTTCGGGTTCTAGATAGGTTGGGAAAGGTTAACGGCGCATGCGTATTAAAATTGTCCTGAAGGCAGTGAGAGGCTGGAGGAGGGTTCGTGGGGGGTGCGGGGAGGGGGAAGGAGGTCGGTCGGGTGCGGTGGCTGGCGGATCTTGGAGGTCCAATGGAGGTCTGGAGGATAATTGCACTATAGTGTCGCTCTGACTGTTAAGGTGAGTGGGTGTGTGTCGCGTGGCTCCGTCGACTCGCCACCACTTGCTCCTTCCTTACCTTACCTCGATTTTGTTTTTCATTCTGACATCAATAGTGAACCGTGATGCTGCCTACGTTAGAAATGACATGGTGCGTATTATATCACAGAGAAACACACACTGCTATATTGGAAACTTTGGGAAAACTAGTATACTTGTGATGAATGAATAACATTAAATATTACCGAGTGAGATGTGTTGTTGAATATCATTAACGTATAGGTGTGGCGTTAATTAAAGATACAGGTGTGAAGCTGTAACGACCGAGAGTATATTGTGGCTATTAAAAACATCTAATTTATTCGTGGCATCTTCTAAATCAAGTCATTCATTATACACACCATATTAATCAAAGGTCCTCAGGCTAGAATACTTAATTGACTGACTGAAAAAAACATAAGTGCTAGCCTACATCTTAAAATTAAATGATTAGGACCACCAAAAACAGTGACAAACATCTCATGAATTCGTGGCATCTTCTAAATCAAGTCATTCATTATATACACCACGTTAATCAAAGGTCCTCAGGCTAGAATAATTGATTTGTGCTTATAGTTTATTTCCCAGATTTCTTCTTAGGATTACTACCATCAAAAACATAAATATAAGCACAGTGTAAATAGCACTGGGCTATTTAATGTAAGACGTTGTAAGATAGTGAAATATATAATAGGAATGTCCTCTTAATTAAGGCAAAAAACTAACTACACACAATATCAATTAAAATAAAACAAGCTATATATTACGTGATGAAGTGTGTGTGTGTAACCAAAACGTTTAATAAATTACTGTTATAT
>JAWQEG010002521.1:0-2500 GCA_033782935.1 Petrolisthes cinctipes | reverse complement strand
GTCGTGGCTTGGTTTGAGAGGGGGAAGGGGGGGTGTTTTGGAAAGGGGTAAGGGGGCGAGTTGAAAGGGAGGAAGTTGGGGGGGGTCGTGGCTTGGTTTGAGAGGGGTGGTTAAGGGTAGGAAGGGTTGAGGGGATGTGTAGGGGGAAAGGGGGCGAGTTGGGGGGTTGTGTAGGGGGTAAGGGGGCGAGTTGAAAGGGGGGGGGGAGTTAGGGGGTTGGTTGTGGAGGGGGTCATTGTCTGTTTTATTTTCCTTCCATCAGTCGTACTGCTTTTTTTTTTTTTTTTTTTTTTTTTTTTTTTTTACAACATGAATGAAAAATGGGTTAGTAGCCTTTCACACACACACACACACACACACACACACACACACACACACACACACACACACACACACACACACACACAGTGATATTTTTCTTACACACACACACACACACACACACACACACACACACACACAAAGCAGCATTGATCCCCAAACTTTCGACTTGTGTGTGTTTACAGACTTGTTGAAAGAGGACGAAATCTAGGTGTTCTTATTTGAGTTCCTCTGAATCTCTTTCTTTGAGTTTTACGATGTTTCTTGTCACTTCCTGTGTACACTTGGTGAGCAAAAGTTAGTGTGTTTCATTCCACGTGTGTGTGTGTGTGTGTGTGTGTGTGTGTGTGTGTGTGTGTGTGTGTGTGTGTGTGTGTGATATTTTCTCTTACACATTTTTACACACACACACACATACACACATATACACATACATACACACACACACTCACTCTCACATACACACACACTCTCTCTCTCTCTCTCTCTCTCTCTCTCTCTCTCTCTCTCTCTCTCTCTCTCTCTCTCTCTCTCTCTCTCTCTCTCTCTCTCTCTCTCTCTCTCTCTCTCTTTACATCATTTCATTTTCATAATAATAATTTGAGGAGAGATTCACATTCACCTCATCATCCCACCTGACTGCCTTCACCTTAACTCAGGATTTACACTTTTATTACAAGGTGTTCTCAATCTCGTCTCCCTCCCCTTTCTTTCAAGAGAGTGAGTGAGTAAAGACTTTTCCCTTCCACGCTAGCTAACGTCACCCCTATATTATTACGCTACAGGGAATGTCAAAAACTTCGACACACATAGGGAGGGAGGGACAAAAGAGTGGGATATAAGGGGTATATATGTACAGTTGGCCACAGGAGTTCTTATACAGGCTATATGGAAAGAGAGGTCAGGTGGTGGTGGTGGTGATAGTGTATGTATATGTGTGTATGTGTGTGTGGTGGTATAGGTGATAGTGTGTGTGTGTGTGTGTGTGTGTGGTTGTATAGGTGATGGTGGTAATAGTGTGTGTGTATATGTGTGTGTAGCAGAATATATAACTATTGTCCACACCTGTTCCTCCCTCCCTCCCTTCCTTCCTTCCTCCTTCCTTCCTTCCTTCCTTCCTTCCTTCCTTCCTTCCTTCCTTCCTTCCTTCCTTCCTTCCTTCCTTCCTTCCTTCCTTCCTTCCTTCCTTCCTTCCTTCCTTCCTTCCTTCCTTCCTTCCTTCCTTCCTTCCTTCCTTCCTTCCTCCCTCCCTCCCTCCCTTCCTTCCTTCCTTCCTTCTTTCCTTCCTTCCTTCCTTCCTTCCTTCCTTCCTTCCTTCCTCTATCGTTATTACCTCATTTTTTCCCTTTCCCCTCAGCAATACACATCAGTTTCGCATATAATCTTATCTGTAAATCGGAAGGCTACTGATTCCTCCTAACTATGCCACGAAACAGACCCACCTAATGGTACTAATAGGGGATCTGTTGTTTCGTGGCATAGTTTGGTGGAATCAGAAACCTTCCAATTCACCAACAGACAATAGATTCTCCTTTTAATTAAGTAGCATTTTCTAATTTACTACAACAAGCTGCTACTCACACACACACACACACACACACACACACACACACACACACACACACACACACACACACACACAGAAAAAAGTATCATCTTCTAATTTTCACCTACCAGCAGCTACACACACACACACACACACACACACACACACACACACACACACAGAAATAAGTACCATCTTCTAATTTTCACCTACCAGCAGCTACACACACACACACACACACACACACACACACAGGAATAAGTAACATCTTCTAATTTACTACTATAATCAGCTACTAACTCGCTATTCAAAACAATAAATAACACCATCATATGAAAACGTGAAAATATTATAGTCAGCAAAATGTCTGAGATATCCATATGTGCAATGAAACTTTTGTCCACCACTGTATATACATACAGTCGTGGTCAATAATAATCATCCACATATGGGTAACTTTAACATTTGCTGTCTAATGTTTTCATGTTCAAGTATGATGTTATTGTTTTAAGTAGTGTGTAGCTGCTTGTATTAAATTAAAAGATGGTAGTTAATGTGTGTGTGTGTCTGTGTGTGTTATTTTTTTAAGTAGTGTGTAGCTGCGTGTATTAAATAAAAAGATGTAGTTAACGT
>JAWQEG010002520.1:127500-135618 GCA_033782935.1 Petrolisthes cinctipes | reverse complement strand
GTTTACGGTTGCTTAGCCAATTCTCTATCCATCTTACGGTATCGCCTTGGATTCTGTGTGATTTTAATTTAGTTATTAAGCGTTTATGGGGAACTTTGTCAAAGGCCTTTTGGAAATCTAGATAAATTATGTCTACTGCTTTATTCTTATCGTATTCATTGAAAATGTCATTTAAAAAGTCTAATAGGTTCGTTAGGCAAGAGCGTTTATTACGAAAACCGTGTTGAGTGTCTCTAAGTAAGTTGTTTTCCTCTAAGTGATTTGTAAGTTTATCTCGTATGATTGTCTCTAGCATTTTGCATACGACTGAGGTTAGGCTGATAGGGCGATAGTTGCTAGGTAGAGATTTGCTGCCTTTTTTAAATATTGGTGTTACGTTAGCGAGCTTCCATTCGTCAGGTATTGTTCCGGTGTGTAAAGAATAGTTAAAGAGCAGAGTCAGAGGTTTTACTATTTCACTTTTCGCTTCCTTTAATACGCGAGGGGAGATCGTGTCTGGGCCAGGTGACTTATTTACATTTAATTTATCAATACATTTTATTACGTCCCTTTCTGTAATGCTGATATTACTTAATACCTCGGTGTTTTCATTTTGGACTGTTGTTTCTGTTGGTATATCGTTCGGGTTTTCTATAGTAAAGACTGATGCAAAGAAAGTGTTAAGGATACCACTCATTCGCTCCTCATCTGTAGTAAAGTCCCCATTCTCATCAAGTAGTGGTCCGATAGTTGACGTGAGTACTTTCTTATGCCGAATATAACTGTAGAACTCTTTCGGGTTTGTCTTACTTTGATTTGCAACGTGTTTTTCAATAGTAATTTTACTCTGTTTGATTAACTTTTTGGCTTTTCTTCGTAAGTCTGCAAACTTGGCCCGCTCGCTATTGTCGTCTGTGATTTTTACTCTATTGTGGGCGTTCTTTTTGGCGCGTAAACAGTCGGCTATGTCTTTACTCCACCACTTGGGCTTTAAGTTTTGTGCTGAACGTCGGTTTTTTAACGGTATGCTGTCTTTGACCGCTTTTGTGTACGCATTAATGAAAAAGTTCCATTGTGTATTAATGTCAATAGTGTCTCGCAGACATTTCCAATCGGTATCTTTTAATATCGCACTGAGTTGGTGAAAATTAGCTTTTCTAAAGTTGGGGATTTTTTCGTAACTGTAATTTATTTCACTTCTATTGAAATTTATACTGAATGTGATTATGCGGTGGTCGCTATTAGTAAACTCATCACCCACGTTAATATTCCCTATCAAGTCTTCTTTAGTTGCAAATACTAGGTCAAGAACGTTATTTCCACGGGTTGGACTATTAACAAACTGGATAAGGGAGCTCTCTTGCAAGTTAGTATAAAGGTCTTGTCCATAGTGAGCTGATAATGGTTCTCCCCACTTTGATACTGGTAAATTAAAATCGCCAAGAATTACGGCCTCTTGCGTGTTACTCATCTCGTTAATTTGCTCATAGATATCACGGTCGGTTTGTACTGGTTGAGCTGGGGGTCTGTATAATAACGCTAACAAAAGTTTCATCCCGAATTTATTTCTAATGAGTATATATAGTGTGTCTACGTTAGCGATATGAGGCTTTGATAATAAGATCGGTTTGAGGTCATCTTTAATATATAATAGGACTCCGCCTCCCCTTTTATTTGTTCGACCTTTCTCAAATATTGTATAGCCGGGAATTTTATACTCTGCTAGGAAGTCTCTGCTTTCGGTATTTAGCCACGATTCTGTTATGCCGATTATATCGTAATTTTCTGTGAAAGTTAATTCCTCTAAATCTGTAAATTTGTTATGGATGCTGCGAGCATTAACGTAAAATACCTTTAAGCTGTTTCGGTTTATTCTGTTTATTCGTTTTACGTTACCTGACCTTGACGTACCTGGGCAGACCCGTTTTTTGTACGATGGTTGATGACCGCATCGTCAAGCAAACGTCCTAAACGGGCTGCTCCTACCTGATTCAGATGGACACCATCATCTGAGAACAACGAGTCATCAAAATAAAAATTGTCCCATGTGTTGACGAAATCGACGTTCTCCTCGTTGCAGATGTTGGCAAGTCGTCGGTTGATACTAGTGGCGGTGTTGAAGAAACGGGTGTCTGCTTGTCTGCGGGGTATGATTCCAGAAAGGATGATGTTGTTCGTCTTTTCCTTGAACTTCGCAATCATCTGTCGGTACTTGTTGAGGAGCTCCTCCGATCTGATCTTCAATACGTCGTTGGTTCCAACGTGGATGACGTAGGTGGTGTTGTCGGGGGCCAGGCTTGTCACTTCGTCCACTGAGTCAATCACGTCGTCTAGGCCGCCACCCGGGATGCAAAATCGCTTCCTCGACTTGGGTGCTCGGCCACAGAACTCGGTGAGTTGACCCCTTACCATGGAGTCACCAACCAGCCTGGCCTCGGTGTCGTCTTCATCGTCGTCTTGGGCCAGGATCTTGAAGCGGTTCTGGCACGTAGTGATGGGTATAATGTTCCTTGTGGGTCGAATGTTGTTCCTGACAACGCGGAATTCCTCCCGTGGAGAAATGGAAATTACTGATGGTGCCGATGACGGTAAAGGTGTGGTTGGTGGTGCCGGTGAAGGTGAGGGTGTGGAGGCAGTCTGTACAGGGGCTGTGTCAACGGGTACGGCAGGCGATGGTGTCACTCCTACGTTGAGTGTGGTGAATTCTTGCAGCGTTTCCAGTTTCTCACTCAAGGCGTCGATCTTGCGGTGTGCTGCCTTCAAGTCGGTCGACAGCTCCTCTCGTAATTGGCAGAATCTACAAACAAGGACGTCTCTGTTCGCGAAAATTGTAGGGCCGAAAGTTCCAGAGCAGGTCGAACAGGTTAGTTGGGGTGCCATGGTGATAGTTATTAATTTATTTATTAAATTGCTTATTAATTTCTAATTTATTAATCAATCTATTAATTTATTTATTACTTTATTTATTTATTATTAATTTATTTATTTATTTATTTATTTATTTATTAATTGATTTATTGAATTACTTATTAATTTATTAATTAATTTATTTATATTATTAATTTGTTAATTATTATTTATTAGTAAATTTATTAGTTTACTTATTTATTAATAAATTTATTTATTAGTTAATTTATTAGTTATTAGTTCATTAATTTATTAATTTATTTATTAATTACTAATTTATTTAATTATTATTAATTATTAATTTATTAATTTATTTACTTATTTATTTGTTAATTAATTATTAATTTCAACTTGATGAGGGTAGGGGGAGATGTACGAAGTGTGGAAGTACAGACTGGAAGTGGGGGTTTGGGGGAGGGGGACTATAGGGTATAGGTTTAGGATCGGTTAGGTTGTTGAAATGAGAGGTGGGGAGTTGGGGTAATTACCAAGGAGAGGTGAGGTGAGGTGAGTTTGCTGGGATAGCCAGGCGTGGTTAGTATCAGTAGGGAGGGGTGATTAAGGTGAGGTGAGGTATAGGAGGGACAGTACAGTGGGAAGGGCAGGGTGAGTACAGTGGGAAGGGCAGGGTGAGAGAGAGAGAGAGAGAGAGAGAGAGAGAGAGAGAGAGAGAGAGAGAGAGGAGAGAGAGAGAGAGAGAGTAAACTTGAAGGAGAAATAAGAAGACGAGGGAAATGTAAAGGAGAAGAGTGGACAGAGGAGAGAAGTGAAGAAGCGAAGATAAAAGGGGAGCAAGGCGAAGGAGAAGAGAGGAAAGGAGAGAGCAGTGAAGGAGAGAAAAAGATTTGGTGAGAAAAAACGAAAGAGAAGAAAGGAAAGGAAGGGAAATGAGAGAAGAGAAGAGGAGGGAAAGGTGAAGGACAAGCTAGAAAAGGAGGAAAAATGAGGGAAAGGAGAGAAGAGAAGAGGAGAAAAAGACGAAGGAGAAGCTAGAAAAGGAGAGGAAAGTGAAGTGAGAGGTGCATGGAGGGAGGGAGCGAGAAAGGTCAGACAGTGGGAGGGTGGGTCACTTCCATTACAAGATTACCAGCCACACCAGCCACTGCACCCACCACACCCAACCCCACCCAACCCCACCCCACCCTGTCCTGTCCCAACCCACCACACCCATCACACCCCCACCACACCCATCACACCACACCACTCCCCACCCTACCCTGTCCCAACCCACCAAACCCCACCACACCCCCACCACACCCACCTACCTCTTCTGCTTCCCACCCCACACACTCAACCCTCATCTGCTGACTTTATACCTGCCCCGCCCTCCTCTATATTCCCTTCCCATCCTACCACACCCTACCACATCCTCTTCTACATATCCTTCCTACTATCCCAACCCTTCCCCCACCCTCCTCTATATCCTCTTCCCTCCCTACCACACCCTTTTCTGCATCTCGTTCCTACACACCCAACCTTCATCTACTGCCTTTTTTACCTGCCCCGCCCTCATCTACATTTCCTTCCCACCCTACCACACCCTCTTCTGCATCTCCTTCCTACACACCCAACCCTCATCTACTGCCTCCTTTACCTGCCCCGCCGTTATCTTCTTCCCATCTTACCACTGCACCTGCCTTTTACCTGCCCCACGCCTGCTTGCTCTCTTCTGATCTTGACTACGTATGGCTTTTCATGTCTTGTCTTACTTTGCCTTGGTCTGACTCAGGATTAATAGAATATATATTAATCTTGGTTTGACTTAAGGGGGTAATTCACTTTTGTTACATTGGAGTGCCATGATTCCTCTAAAGTATGCCAGGAAATATGACCAAATGAACAAAAATAATGGTGTTCTGTTGCTTGGAATAGTTTGGAGGAATCGATTGCACTTCCACCTTAAGCTGTCCTGTCATACGGTGTCTAGCTCTACCCATCCCTATCTCCACCCTAACCTATCTCATCCTGTTGTATTTTGTCAGTACCCTATCCTATATCCTGCCTTCCCTAACATCCCGTGCGTGTGCTATCGCTTGCCCCATCCTTCCTTTTGCCCTTCTCGACCTGTATTGACCTTCTTTGCATCGTCCTGACCTGCACTGACCTTTCTCCTGCCTCTCACGACCTACACAAACCCAGTATTCCCCTCTCATCCTCTCATTTCCTCCCTCTCTGTCTTCCACTTCCTTCCTCTCCCCATCTCTCCATAATTCTCTTTGTCCCTTTCCCCTCTCGCATTCCTTCCTTTCCCTTTCTGATTCCTTCCTCTTTCTTTTCCACTTTCCACTCTCACTTTCTTCTTCCTCTCTCATATCTTATTCCCTCTCTCTCCTCTCCTCTTCCTTCCTTCTTCTGCCCCTCACTCACTTCCCCGTCTTCCTCACTCGATTTTTTCACCCTCTCTCTTTCTCTCTCTTTCATGTTTCCCTCTCCCCTTTCCCTCCTTTCCTCTTTCTCTTTGCCTCTCCCTTTCACAATGTCTTTCCCTTCCTCCCTCTCCCCCTCTTCCCCAACTCTCCCTCCTTCACACCCCCCATCCTCCTTTCCTCCCTCCCTCCCTCCGTATCGACGTGACCTCAACCAACTTCCTCAGCACACACACACACACACACACACGCACACACACACACACACACACACACACACACACACACACACACACACACACACACACACACACACACACACACACACACACACACACACACACACACACACACATTGATCATGCACCGCCCACCGCCTGTCAAGAGGACACGGGTCACTGTCGGATGGTCAGGACAGGTCAGGGAAGGTCAGGGGTTAAGGAAAGGTCAAGGGTCACAAAAGGTCAGAGGTCATAAATAGTCACCTTGAGAGAGAGAGAGAGAGAGAGAGAGAGAGAGAGAGAGAGAGAGAGTAAAGAAAAAAAAAAGGTGTACTGTAGTTTCTTTCATCAATTTTCGAGTCCCGGTACTGAAGTTTTTGCATTATTTCTTCCTTTTTATTTACTACCAAGCTCTTGACATTAATGATCTCGTGATGTTTTGGTCTGTGTCTTGGTACTGAAGCTTTCTAGTCACTTGTATAAATTAATTTTCTTTCGAGTTCTTGGTTATAAAGTCGTCGAGTAATTTCCGTCTGTATTCTTTGTATTGAAGATGAAATTTGTGACTATGTCTTGTAATGAATGATCTCGCCTATGTTTTTATCGTGTTTTTTTGGTATTGTATCTTCTCAGCTTCCCACCAACCCACCGCTATTCTTTCTTCCTTCTTTTGAGCCTCCTATCCCTCCTTCCGTTCGTTCGTCCGTCCTTCCTTCCTTCCTCCAGTCCTCCTCACTCCCAGTCTCTCCTTTCCTTTTTTTCTTCCTCCAGTCCTTCTCACTCCTTTATCTCCTTTCCCACCTTCCTCTTCTTCCCCCAGTCTTTCTCACTCCCTTTCTCTCCTTTTTTTTTCTTCCCCCAGTCCTTCACACTCCCTTGCTCTCCTTTCCCACCTTCCTTTTTTCTTCCTCCAGCCCTCCTCACTCCCTTTCTCTCCTTTCCTCCTGTCCTGCCTTGGCACCCCTCCGCTTCCTGATCCTCTTGCTGCCTTAATAGGGATGATTCCTCGCAGCGGGCACCTTCATTTTCACTTCATCCCCTCCATCTCACACACACACACACACACACACACACACACACACACACACACACACACCACACACACACTCACACACAAAAGACGACCACCTATTTCTCTCTCTCTCTCTCTCTCTCTCTCTCTCTCTCTCTCTCTCTCTCTCTCTCTCTCTCTCTCTCTCTCTCTCTCTCTCTCTCTCTCTCTCTCTCTCTCTCTCTCTCTCTCTCTCTCTCTCTCTCTCTCTCTCTCTCTCTCTCTCTTACACACACACACACACACACACACACACACACACACACACACACACACACATCCACTTTCTCCTGCTTTTCCCTCCGTCCGTCCAGTTGGTATTATCTCGACTCATCCCTTGCTCTCACCTCTGGCTTTCC
This sequence comes from Petrolisthes cinctipes, assembly GCA_033782935.1. Taxonomy (NCBI): domain Eukaryota; kingdom Metazoa; phylum Arthropoda; class Malacostraca; order Decapoda; family Porcellanidae; genus Petrolisthes; species Petrolisthes cinctipes. The sequence goes on along the minus strand of JAWQEG010002520.1, from coordinate 128,735 downwards.
TCCTCTTCCTTCTCTCTCTCTCTCTCTCTCTCTCTCTCTCTCTCTCCTGTGAAGCCCGTTTATCCCTCCTTCTTTGTCCAGTCTTCTTTTATTGGCCTTCAATTTCACTTCTCTTTCACGCCCTTCCTGTATTTATTGCCTTCCCTTTCTGTCTCCATTCATTCCTCTGCTCTCGTTACCTCTCTCTTTCGTTTTCTTCCAGTCTTTATTGCCTTCCAGTCTATCTCCCGTTCTTTTTTTTTTTCTCTCGGTAACCCTCTCCATTTTCCTTTCTCTTTCTTTTCCCCTCCCTCTCCTTTTCAGAATAACTTTTTTTTCACGTCTCCAAAAAGAAGAAAGGAAGGAGGGAAGGAAGGAATAAAGTCAGAGAGGCGTGGGGAAAGAACGGAAGCTGGCTAGAGGAACAAGAAAGAAGTGATAGCTTGACAAAGAAGATAAAATATAAAGTGCAGGTAACGAAGTAGGAAACGAAGGAAGGATTGAAAGAACGAACGAAGAAAGGAAGGAAGGAAGGAAGGGGGATACATGAATGGACAGGAAGCAGCCGAGCAAGAAGAGAGGAAATTGGGAGAACCGGAGGGAGGCTTTGGAGAGAGAGAGAGAGAGAGAGAGAGAGAGAGAGAGAGAGAGAGAGAGAGAGAGAGAGAGAATGGATGAAAGAGGGACTGAGGAGATTGCTTTAAGGGATGGATAGAGAAGAGGAAAATTGTCTTGGAGGAAGATGAAATTTCGGGAGAGAATATTTAAACGTGTGACTGAGAAAGGTGATGGAAAATGAAATGCGGCAGAAGACCAACGAAGGAGGCCGGAAGAATGTAAGAGAAGATGATGGAGTAATATTATATCTGTATTTTACTGTATATAAATGGCAATGTCTGTAAAAGTTGTACCTTCAGCCTTATTATGTAGTCAGCAAATTGGAGGGTAAATGAGTCCTTCAAATATGGCCACGAAACACACACACCTACTGTATATGGAAGGAGCTTGTTTCGTGGCATGGTCAGGAGGAATCAGAAACCTCCAATTTTTATACACGATCACAGGGTCCTTAGAGAGAGGGTGATTACCTAATGAATAACTTGGAATACCACAAACCTTTTCCAATGTACAACCCAACACAACCCAGGAGAACCGTGTAAATACAATGCTTGTTTCCATTTGTTTTTGGTTTAGAGTAACTTTTGAGGGTAGAATTTCGTTGGGGTGTGTAGTAGGAAACAATAATTATTTTATAG
>JAWQEG010002520.1:115000-125000 GCA_033782935.1 Petrolisthes cinctipes | reverse complement strand
CTTCCCCACCACCTCCTCCTCCCTACTACTCCTTTACCTAACGCAATCGAGAAGAGAGTCCTGTGAGTTGCTGCATGCTGAGAGCGGGGATTAAGGCGGTATACAGTGCAGTGTTATTAAGGCCACTGATAATTAAAAGTACCAGCGATGTTATGTTATGCAGTAGGGGGAAGTTTGGGAGGCAAGGAGAGGGAGAATGAAAGTACGGCTGTTATTAAAGTGTACTGGTATAATGGTGGTACTGTTATTAAGTGTACTGGTGTTACTGGTGGTACTGTTATTAGATGTACTGGTGTTACTGGTGGTACTGTTATTAAGTGTACTGGTGTTACTGGTGGTACTGTTATTAAGTGTACTGGTGTTTACTGGTGGTACTGTTATTAAGTGTACTGGTGTTACTGGTGGTACTGTTATTAAGTGTACTGTGTTACTGGTGGTACTGTTATTAAGTGTACTGGTGGTGCTGTTATTAAGTGTACTGGTGTTACTGGTGGTACTGTTATTAAGTGTACTGGTATAATGGTGGTACTGTTATTAAGTGTACTGGGTGTTACTGGTGGTACTATTATTAAGTGTACTGGGGTTTACTGGTGTTATTGTTAGTTACCTAGGAAACATTATGGTGTTGTTAGGTTTACGTTGGGTATAGCAGTGCCTACATGGATGTTTTCTGTTTACTAAGCTTTTATTTTATTTTTGTGTGTAGTTATTTAAGGTGAGATCCTCTTTTTTTGTTGGTAAATTGATTTCTTGTAACAATACCAGAAAACAGACGCCCTCAATGGTACTAATAGGGATCTGTTTCGTGGCATAGTTGGGAAAAATCAGAGACTTCCTATTCACCAAAAAAAAAAAAAAAAAAAAAAAAAAAAGGAAAAAAAATGAAAACATGAAAAAAAAAATAAAAAAAAATCTCCCCTTAAAAGATAATGAACCTCTTCTGTCTGACTGTATGTATGTACCTTGTCACTTCTTTAATTTCAAGGGACAATATACAGTTCTGGAGCAATTGATTCCTCCAAACTATTCCAAGCAACAGGGTACCATTTATTTTTGTTAATGTGGTCCTGTTTCCTGGTATTCTTTGGAGAAATCAACGTTTCTGAATTATACAATGTAAGTTTCCGGTACTCTTCCTCTTTTGTATGAGTATTATTTTTTTCTCTTTGTCTTGCTTGGCCTTTTATATATTTTTTTTTCTGTGTCTTGGCCCCTTATATTTTTTCCCTTTATCTCGGGCCGTAGAGCTTTTGTCCGAGAATTCTAAGTGTGTGTTATATAAGAGCATTATAGTGTAGGAGATTTTTGTACTCCCCCGTGTGAAGAAGAGAGCCTTATTTACTGGCCTGCCCTTCCTATACCTGCCCTTCCTCTTCCTCCCTGCCCTGTCTTGCCTTTTCTTGCCCTTTCATTCTTTATCCTGCCCTGCCCTGCCTGTCCTGCCTTGACCTGCCCTTCCTCTTACTCCCCCTGCCCTTCCCTGTCCTGCCTTGCCCTATTCTGCCCTGCCTTACCCTATTCTGCCCTGCCTTTCCCTTTCCATACTTTCTCTACCCTTCTCTGCCTTGCCCTGCTTTACTGTTTCGTGTCCTGCCCTGCCCTGCCCTGCCCTGCCCTGCCCTGCCTGCCCTGCCCTGCCCTGCCCTGCCCTGTCCTGTCCTGCCCTGTCCTGCCCTGCCCTGCTTTTCACGTCTCCTACCATCCCTTCCCTTTAACCTTTCTCTACGACTATCTTTCCCTCAGCGTCTTCTCTTCAACGTCTCATCTCCCTTCTCTCCATTTCACTTCTCATTTATCTTCTCTCCCATTCCCCCACAATTATTATTTTTATTCTCCCATCTCTATAATTTATCTTTTCACCACTCCACTTCACTCCACCTGTTTATCTTCTCCCTTCTTGTATCTACACTCCATCCCTTTTATCTCCCTCAACCTCTTCTCTTCCATCTTACTATCCTTCTTTTCCTCTCCCATATTCTCTCCACTCCTCCCTTATTTCCATCTTTCTCCCTCCACTCCTCCCTTATTTCCATCTTTCTCCCTCCACTCCTCCGACTTATTTTCTTCTTCCCCTTCCCTCTTGCTCAGCCCTCTCCGTCCCACTCTTTCCCATTTATTTTTTACCCCTGTCCTTCCCACGATCCAAGTTTTACGGCATGGTTCAAGTTTTGTTGTGGATGCGTTGTGGCAAGGGCAAGGAAGGAAGGGAAAGCAGCAGGGTCGACAGGGATGGATAGGGTACGAAGAGAGATGGTGATGTTTGGGATGGAAAGGAAAGGAACAGGATGGCAGGGATGGATATGACAGAGATGGAAGTGACAGGTATGGAAAGGGTACCAACAGAGATTGTGTAGTGATGTTTGAGATGGAAGGGAAAGCAGCATGGAAGACAAGGATGAAAGTGACAGGGATGGAAAGGGTACGAAGAGAGATAGTGATGTTTGAGATGGAAAGGAAAGGAACAGGGATGGCAGGGATGAAAGGGTACGAACAGAGATAGTTTAGTGATGTTTAGGATGGAAAGGAAAGTAACAGGTATGACAGGGATGGAAGTGACAGGGATGGAAAGGGTACCAACAGAGATAGTGATGTTTGGATGGAATGGACAGAGATAGAAGAGAAAGGAACAGTGAATCCATAGAGGGAAGGAGGGAGGTGGAAGTACGGTACGGGGTTCGTGAAAGGGGAAGTGAAGGGGAGGCAGAGGGTCAGAGTCGAGGGGAAAGTGAAGGGGAGGCAGAGATTGGTGTGGAGGGGAGAGAAGGGGAGACGAGGGAATGGATTCTCACAAGGCAGGTAAAAAAGGATGTTCCTGTTTTTGTGCGGCCAAATGTGTTGATTTTACATGTTTGTAAGGACTTTTGGAAGGTAATTGTAATGTTTTTTGGTAGATGTGTGTAAATGTGCATGTCTTTTTGTGTGTGTGTGTGTGTGTGTGTGTGTGTGTTGAATATACTGTAATGATAATGGAGGGTTTTTATCATATACATACCATACTTGGAGATTGACGTTCTCCAGAAAACTCACACAAAATAATAATAATAATAATAATAATAATGTACACTCTCAACCAAGCTCACAAACATAAAAAAAAAAAAAAAAAAAATGTACACTACGTATCAACAAACGAAAGCGATGCGGACTCACAAACATTTTCAAAATACGAAAGTTTGTGTCTCCGTCTTGAAACAACGTCACCATTCCTCAACAAACCTTTACCCAAACTCGACGCAGATGTCCAGATGCATCACAGAATAACAATACATGGATAGAGAAAAACATGGTTGGTCCAAGCTTCCTCTGGGGTAATATTATATGAAACCAGTATATATAGGTTATTATTGTATACTGTTTCGGTAAGCAACAGGACACTATTATTATTTTGTATTAATATGGTCTTGTTTTCCTAGCATACTTTGGTGGAATCAAGGCGCTCTAATGCACTAAAAGTATACTATCCCCTTACAATAGAGTATACTTGCAATAGAATATACTTAAAATAGAATATACTTACAATTGAATATACTTAAAATAGAGTATACTTAAAATAGAGTATACTATCCCCTTACAATAGTTTGAACCTGTAGGCCAATTCTTGATCAGTGTAACGGTATATAGATATTAATATTTGATTGCATGAAAATTACAGCAGAGTTTACGTGCCTCTACCTCATAATTATAGTGTGTATGTACAGACACGAGCACTAATAAGTATTTCAGGTGTGCTTCGAATACCTAGAGACAGTAAATAAGTGCACAATAAGATCACCATTGGAATTACTTCGTTGGTGAATTGGACTGTTTAAAGCTTCAACCAAACTGTATACTTGTTAGTGCTCGTGTCTGTACATAAATAAATAAAAGAGAATGTACTGTATGTGTAATTGTGGTGTGGTTTGGTGAGTAGGAGATAATTACCAGGTATGAGAAGGAGAGGGAGAGGTGTAGTGAAGGTTGACGAGGGGGGAATGTTATGAAGATAGGTTAAGGTCACACCGGTCTGACCCCACACCACCGCCGAGGTCACGATGGGGTCACCGGCTGAGGTTGATGTCCACACACACACACACACACACACACACACACACACACACACCACACACCACACACACACACACACACACACACACACACACACACACACACACACACAACACACACAACACGCAGTCTCTCTCTCTCACACACACACACACACACACACACACACATACACACACACACACACACACACACACACACACACACACACACACACACACACACACACACACACACACACACACACATTCCCTCTCTCTGCTACAAATGGCTATAAGAATTTGTCTATAGTCTACAATACAGTGACCTCCGATGCCTCAGAAAATAAAGTAACAACACAACACCCCTCATTCCATCACACTTTGCTGGCTACTCACAATTACTCATACTCCTGATCACCAATTATTTTTGACCCACTTTAATGGTGAAGTATGTACAGTGTTGGTAAATCTAGAGGACCTGATTTCCTCCAAACTATTCCAATCAACAGGCCCCTATTATTTTTTATCAATCTTGTCATGACGTTTCCTGGTATACTTTGGAGGAATCAAGGCTCTCTAATGAACCACCCAAAGTCTACTCTCCTCCTCTTATGTTAATATAAATCACCGAATGAGTGTTTAAGCGACTAGAAAAATAGTAACAACACACTTGGGAGCCATCTGTGTATGTGTGAAAGAACTATATAAGGTACAGGTAGTGTAATTGTAACTGTGTAAATGTCTTCTCATCTGCATAAACAACCTGCCAGCTGTAGGTTATATATGCGATAAGGGTCAGCGCTATTACTACTAACAGGAAAATAATTATATACGCCAGACTGTATATGTTAACGACCTCTCACACTGCAGCCAAGTAACGGGCTAACAACAGGCCAAGTGTAGCAATGTCATGACCTTCTGATGCAGTGTTACCTTCATTGGGATGTGTGTGTGTGTGTGTGTGTGTGTGTGTGTTTGGTGTGTGTGTAGTGTGTGTGTGTGTGTGTGTGTGGAGGAGGGCATCCGTCTCCGTTATGTGTACTGTCTATTCCTATGTGTGTTTTAGCTATAATTCCTTATTTTCATAATAGGATGGAGGAGGGGAACCATTGTAAAAATATGTCTTTTACTGTCTATTCATTCATTCACCTTTAAAAATTTATTGCAGGTGGATTATATATCCACTTAGGTGGGTAGATGTTTTGAGGGAGTGAATTCCAACAAGACAAGATTCTGAGAATGAAACTATTTTGAAAGCATATGTTTTTTAATATATATACAGTCGACATAAGTATTGAACGATGCTCCAGTACCCTGCTGAAGTATTGTGCTGCTTTATATAACTGTGGGATTGATAAAGAAGAGCGTGGAGGCGAGAGGTATAGAGAAGAGGAGTGGGTTGAAGAGAGGTAACATTTTGAAGGAGAGGGGAGAGGAGAGGGGTGAGATGTGTGGAGCGACAGGGAGAAGAGTGTTGTTGGGAGAAGTGTGGTGTTGTTGGGGAGTAAAAGGGAAGAGTATTGTGGTTGTGGTGTGTTAACATAAATAGTGGTCTATGGTTGGTAGGATTGCACACCGCTATACAAGGTTATGGTCACTCACTCTCTTCTTTAGTGTGTGTGTGTGTGTGAGAGAGAGAGAGAGAGAGAGAGAAGAGAGAGAGAGAGAGAGAGAGAGAGAGAGAGAGAGAGAGAGAGAACAATGAAAGTTATCTGTTAGAGAAGATGTAGAGATTCTTCAATTGCTTCTCACCAGTGAAACCTTATGGATGGGATCTCCTTGTATATTGATGGATGTGTGTGTGTGTGTGTGTGTGTGTCCCATTATAGATTCGAGTGGACAGCCTCTACCTGTGCTTTACTCCATTTCAATTCACCAAATGTCTCCCCTTCCTTCTATTTCCTTCGCGTAAAAGTCTTGTCGCCTCACTCGATACTTCTTGAAAGATAACACAAAGTTAAATAAATAATCTCTGGTTCTTCAATTTATGAGCCCATGAAATATATATTATATTTCCCAAACTGTACTTCATGACTTGTGAAGCTTATATTTCCAAACTGTACTTCATGACTTGGCAGATGTATAAATCATAGGACGAACTAGTCTGATGGCATAGTTTCCCAGCCAGCCAGCCAGCCAGTCATCCATATCGTCCATCATCTTTAGTAGTGTGAGTGTTGGTTATCGCTCCATCAACCTGAATGCTGATTGTGGCGATAATACCTCCCGGGGTGATGTGTGCGGCGTATTTATATTATTGTGGAAATATAAATAACTCGCATCTCTTTATATACAGCAGTTTATTTATTCTCGTTGTGATGTAGGCTATGCTGTAGGGGTTTGTTAAGGGTTGACCCTGTGATGTATTCAGAAAATTGGTGGTAAATGAGTCCTTCATATATTGCCACGAAACACCACCTATAAGGAAGGATCGTGTTTCGTGGCATAGTCAGGAGGAATCACAAGCCTCAAATTCACATACACAATCACAGGGTCCTTAAAGGGAAATATTGTTTTGTTGTTGTCGTCGGGTTTAATGGTATCGGTTGTTTTGGTATTGGGGATTGATCTCATAGCAGGAATTATCAGAAATACATAACTAGAACAATATTGTATCTAAGTAACCAGGAAATAATATGTGGGTAACAGACACATAATGACTTGAATCAGAACTAGAATAAATGAACTAATGTTACAGTAAGTAACAATAAAGGTGACGATCAATAGCACACTCTCCTTAAGAACCTTCCTGACCACGCCACGAAACATGCTCCTTTCATATAGGTGGTGTCGTGATTAGTTTCGTGCAATATTTGAATGAAGGACTTATTTAACTACAATACAGTCTTACTACAACCAGGGTCCTTACAGAAACATCTTTTTGGTAACCAATTGATTATGTTGTGGTCGCTGGATGTAGTAATGTCCTTAGTCTCAGTAGTAGGAATAATGATCACTAAGTAGCAGAAAATTCCTCGAGTTGTACATAATCCGAGAATCAGAGAGAGAGAGAGAGAGGGGGGGGGAGCCGTCTGTGGAGAAGCAGTCTGTGAGATGAGAAGTTGTGGCTTGTTAGTGAGGAAGGTGAGCTTAACGTGCAGCAGACAGGTGCACGGCAGAGTTTGGTGTGTGTGTGTGTGTGTGTGTGTGTGTGTGTGTGTGTGTGTGTGTGTATATATATATATATATATATTATATAAAAAGACTGCACTCCAATGATGTAAAATTGTAGAAAAGTTTGGTGTGTGTGTATGCAAACTATAGACTTGGACTGATATAGCTACTGTGTGTTGGAGAGTTGTATGTAAGGAGAGATATGTGTGTGAATGAAGGCTCTCCACTGACAATTTCGTGTAAGAGTTGTGTGTTTGTAAGAGCTATTCACTATACTAGTAATAGTAGTAGTAGTAGTAGTAGTAGTAGTTCGTGGTTTTGTTGTTGTTTTTGCTGTTGTTGTAGTTGTTATAGTAGTAGTAATGGTTTTAAACAGCTTTAATTAAACACAAGTGATATAAGTCCAGGTATATTTCATTCTGTGATGTTCTATGACAGTATATTAATTATCAACGGATTTCCATGACACCAGCGGATGCCATAATAATTTACAAGTCTGTTTATTTATGCGATACCGTCCAGTGCACCACAACGATGTAATGTCCTTATGACCCTTGTTGGACCGACGCCAGACTAGAAGTGTTCCTTGGATCATTAATCTAATATGATGTGTGGTTATGTCGGCAGGATGAAAGGTAAAGGAGGTCCAAGTAGCTGTGTTTACCCTGTAATATATATTCAGCCATTTGTAGTTGTCAGCCCAATGTGTTGCAGTTAGGCATAAGTTATCAATATTAGTCTTAAGAGACCCTGTGATGTAGTAAAAAAAATTGGAGGTTAGAGAGTCCTTCAAACATTGCCACGAAATACCACTTATATGGAAGGATCGTGTTTGTGGCATAGTGAAGAGGAATCAGAAGCCTCCAATTCCCATACACAATCACAGGGTTCTTTAAGGGAGATTCTTTTGTTGGTGAATTGGAAGGTCTCTGATTCCTCCAACCTATGCCATGAAACAGATCCCCTATTAATACCACTGAGGGCGTTTGTTTTCTGGTATAGTTAGGAGGAGTCAGTAGCCTTCCAATTTACCAACAAGATAATCTCCCCTTAAAATGACGCCTTATCATTCATTAAAATTGTCTCTTGTTAACGTCAGACGAATCATCATGTGGGAAGGAAGCATTTTGACGTTCAGAAAATTATGGATTATAGAATTATACCCATAACATTCTTTTTACGACTTTGATGATAATAATAACCTTGTGGTATCGCCAAGTGGTTTCATAACACACAGAGAGAGAGAGAGAGAGAAGGAAACAAAAAATAATGTCTGGGAGGCAGGTAGTGATGCCGGAGAAAAGTTTGTAAGTCTTTTTTCATGTAGGTAGGAGAAGCAAGGGCGTGGCTGCCGAACCTTACAATCCCAAGGAAAATAAATAGCTAGACTCATTGCGTTTGAAGGGCTGAAGGCCGACATAGGTAGGAGGGGTGTGGGAAGGCGGATTGTGGTCGTCTGATCCTCTAGTCTAGTGTGTCAGTTTACAGTTGTGCGTATAGTGTGAATACGTGAGTTGTCTACGATCCAACGCAGTGATGGAGCGACAGTGTGTGGTTTTTAATGAGTTAGTGTATTAGGATATGTTATTATATTTGTGTATTTGATGATTTCATTGAATATCACGTGGGTCCCTTAAACAATGGGAGTCGACACTTGTATTTCTCTCTGACGGGTATTGATTATATCATGATTTTGTCCATGGAATGATTTTGTCCATGGAAATCCCTGCTGACGCCACACAGGAGGTATAAAACAATTCAATCAAACCCATAAGCAACGGAATACACCTGAAATAAATGCCTGGAATAACAACAGATCGATTTGTGTCACAGGAAAAGCACCTTTGTCTAAGAGGTAAGTTGTGGAGTTGGGGAATGTGTTTGTGTAAGTCCAGGGTGTTGTCAAGCAGTGTACAGTGTTCTGTGTATACCATTCTTAAATCTAGTGTATTGCCGTAGTGTGCAGTTTTTTTTCTTGTGTGCTATTAATAATTCTAATGTATTGCCTAACAGTGTGAAATGTTTCTTGTGTGTTACCAAACAGCCTTGAGTGTTCTACGTGTAATGTTTATAATGGTGGTAAGATGCTGCAAATAGTTTTATGGTTACTTCATACACTTAACAACGAATGGAATGGGACCTTTATTGACAAAAGGGGCACCTACTGTAGTCTACAATATACGGTAGTTTTGCTTATGAAATCATTATTATACACGGTAACAGTTAGATTTATCAGTAACGAAATACTACAAAAATACTCTACTTCTCATACTGTGTTTATGTTACTTAAAATATATCTGATTATATTATGATTTTTTGCAGTTACTGATGTTGGCAATATTTAAATTATTTTCAGCTCTTCAGTAATCCCCTTTTTTTATTGTTTTACCTCCATAACTTGCTATTTTAATTGTCGTTTCAACTATCTGGCAGTGAATTTCTCTTGCTGATGAGTAGCGTTTTCCAATCCATCGAGTCAGTCACTATCACTAATACTAAAACGTGTACCCCTGCATTCTTCTATCAATCTATGTGAAAGTGGTCTGAAGACGTAGTCAAGAAAATATCTCATGTTTGTTCTGGACGAGAACTCACAGTAACAGCAAGAAAGAACATCACTCACTGTCTTGATTAAGACGGGGGAGAAAGTTCAGTTTGGGAGGTATGATGACATAATGTTGTCTACTGATTCTTCCACACTATTCCATGAAACAGACTACACGCACCTTTTTGCAGATGACATAGTTTGTGGCAACACTATGCAGGAATATGTATTCACTCAATATCTGTCGTCTTCAGGTCGCCCAAAATGTATCATCTGTCCCCAAGCAGCTGTTTTTTACATTACGATGATTAAGCGAATC